>JAABOM020065997.1:0-88118 GCA_011800125.2 Solanum clarkiae | reverse complement strand
AATTCCCCCCCCCCCCCCCGATCAGGACTATGAGGTTGAATTTTCGATATCACGCGTGAATTTTAAGATATGTGGAAATTATGATTATGGACCTTTTCAAGGAACATTTTTGAACACTTTTTGGGGTTTTTTCAATATCTTCCCATTGGGAACATTCTTCCCTAAATGTCAAATAAGGGTATACAAGAGCAGTAAGAAAGATAATCTCAGCCCACAGAAGAATGCAACAATGCACTTAAACATCTTTTCAAAAATCACCATGAATTTGTCAATTTAAACATGAATGTATTCAAATGACAGGAGGGCTGAAACTTAAGACCTGAAACCATAGAAGGGCTTAGTTTTGTTAGTTTAAGCTTTAATAGAATGAAAGAGGTATGAGTGCCGCTTCTTCATGCCTGCTTCATCTTCCCTAATGGCACTTTCAACTTATTGATACACCCAAAAACCTTGATGGAGGCTATACCTATGATCCTCAACCTGTTCACATGTCTATACAACACCTCCACTGGGACCCTCTCATAGGTCAACCCATCCTCCAAAACACCTGTAACCTCAAAGAGTCCTATAGCACTAGGGACACCAACACATCTGCTCAACATAGATACAAGAAAGACTCGATAAACTCTATCCATTCCCATAGGCAAATTCCTACTCATAAACAACTTTACTAATCACTTCAACACTCTATAATTACACAAAAACCTTAGGTTCAATCACCTTTTTTGCCACACTGGATCACACCCTTCATGGGTGGAACTTTCGTGGAACCCGATCATTAACACAAGAACACATAGACTCGGGCAAGTACTACATATGCTTGAGACTCCCTACGGTAAAATGTATGATAAACATCATGCATCCGCACTCTATGAAGCATGGTGAACAACTTTTGGTGCTTGGGCAGAAACTACTCGCTCCTCTCACTCATGTATACATACGGACTCATGCAGAATAAATAACAGTTCATCTAGTTACTGACCTTGCATGATCATGTGCCCTCACCAAGAAGAACTACCTACGCACACCACTAAGAATCTAATCAAAAGATTATGAATGGGTACACAAAAAACTCTGACACTCAAAAAAGATGTCTCAAATTGCTTCTAGATTCTACAAGCTTGCCCTTAATGTAAACGACCTAATAGCAATTTTCCTCAGAGGATCAAGTAGGTCTTTATCTAGCTGTACTATAGGTTGTGGGCAGGTGGGATACATTTATGGATATGGCTAACATGGTTCAATTCCCATGCGCTCGTAATATATACTTCACATTTTCTCATGCTTCCTTGGTTCACAACCTTTCATTGCCCTTCTTGAATGAATGCTATAAGTACTCCTATTTATTTATATCTGAGCACAAAATAACTCCACTGCAAATACGTTGACACCCTAAATAGACAATCTCTAAACAAAGGAAAAAGGAAAAGAGAATAGACAATAACACAACTTTATTTATTTATTTTTTATTAAAATGTATCCGTGATGGATCTGCGATGTGGAGGCATCACAGATCAACACTGAATAACTATATTTTTTAAGGAGCAAAATAGTGTGCATTTGTGTTTGCTCCGTGAGGCGAAGGCAACTAATATGCTGTCAAAATACAAAACATTTAATGCCCCAAATAAGGGATTTTTTGAGTTTTTAATGCGACTTTTTATGGTTTTTTTTGTTTTTTTATTTTTCTGTAGAGATGTTAGGTTGGTATGATTTTGAAGAAAGTTGCAGATTTTGCTGAATCGTAGGACATACGAGCTCACGTACGAGTCATAAGGTGTGTCGTAGCAAGAAACAGAGACCAAAAACTCAAAAATCTACTAAGTGGATTTCAACCCTACGAGGCCATCCCATGAGTCGCAAGTTTCACTATGACTCATATAGATAGAATTGTAGCAAGAATCAGAGAGCCAAAATGCTGGACCAAAAACTGAAGGCCAAGACTAAAAGAGGAGCATCCGAGTCATAGCTCCAGCAACGACTTATACTTGTGGGTCGTACCATCTCAGTCCAAGATGCTAAGAACCTGATATGAGATCCCGACTATGACTCGTAGGTCACACTACGATTTGTACCTGCAGGGTGTATCAACGTTCAGTTGTCTTTTCTATGTTATTTTTAGGGTTTATTTATAAACACTATAAATACAATTTATTTTGGTTTTAATAGAGAGATTCCAGATTTGAGAAGATAGAACTTGCCTTTGAATATTCTCTAAAAAATATTTTAGGGTTTTAGATTAGTTTATGATTCTATCTTGAAAAACCCGTTTTGGGGATTGCAAATCTTGCTTTGTACTCATTCTTGATCAATCAAGCTTTTGGATTTGCAACTTGTGGTGACTACATTCTTTAGTATTTTTGGTAAAACTCTCATTTATGTCTTGTATCAGCATTTTTTCTTGTTTTGCCTTAGCCATGAGTAGCTAAGCACCCACAACTTGAGGTAGTGGGAATCATGCGTAGTTGATTTTAAAAAAACTAGGTTTATTGTATTTCTGTGATTGAGGTTTGCATGTATTATCTATTTCCCTTCATTTTGATTATCGTTTAGTGGTGGCCAATACCATACCGTGCTTATCACCACTAGCCCGACCAAGTTAGTGACAAATAGGAAAAAAGAAGTAGATGATAGGATTTAATTAATGTGTTCTAGTCTAATCAATCATACTTGACTAAGGGGAGGTTGACTGGGATAATTTGTAATGGTTAATTGCCATGCCATGGTGGCCAACCAAGCTCCATGGTGAAATTTGACATTCACCTTCAAACGAGGGCTGGAAGAACCTAAGTTACCATCCTGCATGCAAATTTCCCATTGTAGTTATGTTACCCAGGGTAATCGAGTCAATGAACCATGGTGAACACTATTCCCATGTAGTCCCAAAAATTGAGTGTTTCCTTGAGTCATAGTTTAGCGTTTATTTTAGTTTGCTTTTGAATCACAAACCTCCCCTTCCCACCATTTTGAGATTTTAGTCATTTATACTTGAAATGATTAGTAGTAGATTCTCATAGTCAAGTCCCGTATTCCCTGTAGATTCGACCCTAACCTTCCTTAGGTTAATTGCTGACAATGGTCGCTTTCTTATTAGAGCGCGAACATCATCAAAAATTATGGCGCCGTTGCTGGGAATATGACTAGTTTTTGACTTGAATTAACTATTAGTTAGTTCTACTGTTGATTTCTAGAATCTCTTGTGTTTTACTTAATGTTTTTGTTATGTTGTTTGATTTTATTTGCAAGGTGTACTAGGTTGTATGCCCAACACAAGGAGCCAAAGAAATCCCTTAGCTCCACTAAATTTTGAGTACCATCGACTACAAAAAAGAATGACTCAAGTGAATGAGGATATTAAGGTAGAGGAGGATATGAATATGAATGAGGATATGGGTAGAAAGAAGAATCCACAACCAAGGGGTAACAAGCCACAACTTAGGGACTTCAATGAAAATACTTATGGATGGAATCAATATCGATTGGACCCTTCGGCTATGGATTTTACCGGTGCCATAGTGTTTCCTCTTTTACCAAAAGTTACTAAGTTCATGGTATCGAGTGGATTGCTCCAAATGGTCCAAAACAACAAACTATGCACAGAGCTACCTTCGGAGGATCCCCATAGTCATCTTTAAAATGTGGTGTTTGTTTACAAAAGTGTCATGGAGACATAAAAGCTATCTCTTGATGTTGTTGGTTTAAGAATGTTTCCACTTTCATTGACTGGCAATGAAGTTGTGTGGTTATCTGAGCTTTCTTCGAGTACTATTACAAGTTGGGCTAAGCTTCAGAGAGTATTCCTTGAAAGATATTTTCTAAGATCTCAGAATTTGAAGCTCAAGGACCAAATCAACAACTTTGAGAAATTACCAGGTAACTCTATTAGCATAATATGGGAGAGTTTTACTAAATGCTTGAGGATGATCCCCAATCACAAGATTGTTGATGGTGACTTGGTTGAGATTTTCTATCGAGCGCTTGACGAGAATATTCAAGCTTGTGCCAACACAACCATGTGAGGCATGTTCCCCGACCAACCTTTTGCATTGATATTCGCAAGGATGGAGAAAGTGGTCAAAACAAATAGAACATGGGGTCAACAAGAGCGAGGTGTGATGAAACCTTCTTATGTGGTGAACACCAACTATAATCAAGTAAAGATGAATAAATAGATCATGCAGCAAGTTGCTCAACTTCGCACAAGTATGGACTTGGTTTCAAAGAAAAACCAAGCAAGTGTCAAAGTAGTCGCACACCAACCTTTGTAGTCTTGCATCTATGATGATCTATTTTTTGATGAAGATGCATGTTTTATAAGAAACCAAGCAGCGGGTTTCCGGAACAGCCCCCAAGAGTCCAATTGGAACTATTGGAGGCAAAGGTCCAAGAATCAAGGTCAGAATTTCAATGATGATGGATTGTATAGAGACAATCGGGGTGGATAGTATGAGAGAGAGAGAGTGCCAGATGCCGAATGGGGAAGGAGAAAGGGCTACAAGAATGTTCCCTATGTGCCACCCCAAAACTGTGATGTATGGTAAAGAAACTCCAGGATCGAAGAGATGTTTGAAAAATTGTTGAAGAGGGCCGACCTCCAAGATGAGACTTTAAAGGGAATGAAAGTTGATATTCAAAGTATTAGCCAAAAATAAAGTCTCACTCGGTGGCTATTAGGCAACTTGAACAACAATTTGCAAAAGTTTCTTCACAGTTGAACCAATACCAAAAGGGCACCTTACCAAGTAATACAGTTCAAAATCCTAAAGTGAAGGTCATTTCATAACAGTCATGACTCGAGGTGGCAAAAGCACTATAGATTCCCCTATACCGATGGTCAAAAATTGAAATTATAGGATGAGAGTGAATATGGAAACCGAGGCATACAATAATGAAGAGCAACCAAAGAAATACAAAACCTTACCAAGGCCCCCTCGTCCTTTTCCTCAAAGACTTGGGAAGACAAAGGAGAAAGGTATGTTTGAGTAGTTCTGGCCGATGCTTAAGAAATTGTCGGTAGAATTCCTATAATGGAGGTTCTTGAGAGGATGCTAGGGCATGCCAAATGGATGAAAGTTCTAGTCAAGAAGAAGCAAAAAGTGAGCCAAGACCTCTCCCAAAATTCTTAGCATTTTAGTTTCATCACTACAAAGTCTTTGGTGCAAAAGCGGGAAGACCAGGTTGCATTTACCATACCATGCACTATAGGAGAACATGAGTTTTGTAAAGCTCTATGTGATTTAGGGGCGAGGCTTAACTTGATGCCTCTTACTTTGTGCAGAAAGCTTGGGTTGGGAAGCCTTATCCTTACGAGGATGTGGGTGTTGATGGCAGACAGAATAGTCAAGATGCCTATGGGGATACTATATGATGTTCTGGTAAAGGTAGATAAATTTATATTTCCTGGAGATTTTGTTATACTGGACTGTGAGGTTGATTTTGTAGTGCCAATTATCTTGGGATGACTATTCTTAGCGATGGATTGAGCATTAGTTGATATGGAAAAGAGCCTACTCACTTTCAGGTTTGGGGAAGAGGCAGCTATGTTCCAAGTGGGTCAACATGATGGAAAGAATTCTTAGTTCCAGGTTATTTCAATGATCTCAACAGGTGAGGGTAGTGAAGTGGATATTGCAAAAGAATTAAGGCTTGAAGTCGATCCTTTGGCAGCTGAATTTTGATGGAGAAAACATTCCTGATCATGAGAAGATGGTAAATACTCTTGGGGTGTCATTTGGGCCAAGGCACATGCAAGGTTGGAGTTAGATTTATGCGACGGGGAAATACCACCTACTAAGCCTTCTATAAAAGTCCCACTAGAGTTAGAGTTAAAGGAATTACCATCGCATTTGAAATGCACATACTTGGGAATGAATAGTACATTGCCTGTAATCATTGCACCAGGTTTGAGTGACGCTCAAACATAGGCCCTTGTCTCAGTTCTCAAGAAGTTCAAAAGGGCTATTAGGTGCAAAATTACAGACATCATTGACATACCCCCTAGGATATGCACTCATAAGATTCAACTAGTTAAGGATTACAAACTGAGGATTGAACATCAAAGAAGGTTGAACACCCCAGTGCAAGAGGTAGTGAGGAAAAAACTCATCAAGTGGTTAGATACAGTAGTAACCTACCCAATTGCAGATAGTGAGTGGGTAAGTCCAGTGAAGTGTGTTCCAAAAAAAAGGAGGTATCAAAGTGGTACACTAATGCGTAGAATGAGTTGATCCCCATGAGACCAATCATCGGATGGAGAGTATGCATGGATTATAGAAAGCTCAATGCTGCTACCGAGGAAGATAATTTTCCTATGTCCTTCATAGATCAGATGCTCGACAAATTGGCAGAGAAGGGACAGTATGGTTTCCTTGATTGATTTTCCGGGTACAATCAGATTGTTATCGCACTCGAGGACTAAAAGAAGACAACTTTCACATTTCCTTATGATACCCTTGCATTTAAGATAATGCCTTTTGGACTATGTAAAGCTCCATGAACATTTCAAAAATGTATTATGTCTATCTTCTCAGATATGATTGAGAGCACTATTGAGGTATTCATGAACGATTTTAGTGTTATTGGTTGATAAATACATCTGATGTTCATGATCCAATAAGAAAATGGTCGTCGTATGAAATTAACCTAACCGAAGGATAGGGTTGAATCCATAGTGAATATAGGTCTTGATTATAAGACTTCACTACTAATCATTTAAAGCATCAACAACTAAAATCTCTAAATGGGGGGTTTTTGTGATTCAAAAACAAAATAAAACAAACAGTGACTATAATGCAAGGAAACACTCAATTTTGGGGACAACTTGGGAATTATGTTCCCTGTAGTTCATCGACTAGATTAGCCTAGACAACATAGTTACAATTTATGATTTGCATGCAGGATCGTAACATAGGTTCTTCCAGCCCTCTTGTGAAGGTGAAGGTCGAATTTCACCATGGCTCTTGGTCGGCAACCATGGTGTGCCAACTAACCATTACCTATTATCCCAGCCAACCTCCCCTTGATTAGGCTTGGTTGTTCAGACAAGAACACATCAATTGAATTCTATCATCTATTCCCTTTTTTGTCTTCGTCACTACCTTGGTTGGGATCGTGATAGTAGGTGGGGTTTGGTGTTGGCCACCACCAAACAACAATAATAATGAAGGGAAATGGACAATACATGCAAAACCCCAATCATAGAAATACAATAAACCTAGGTTATTTCTAGTCAACTACCTTTGGTTTCCACAACCCCAAGTTGTCGGTGCTTATCTACTCACGACTAAGTCAAATCACATAAAAATGCACATAATAGACATAGTTGAGAGTTCTACCAATAACAATGGAGAAAAAAGGCACCACAAGTTGCAAACCCACCAGCTTGATTGATCAAAAATAAGTACAAGGTGAGATTTGCAATTCCCAAAATGGGTTTTCCAAGAGAGAACAATAATCTACTCTAAAGAAATAAGAAAAAAATCAAAATGTGATTGTCGAGTGTCTACTGGTCTAACTCTCTAAAAATATAACTTAAACAATAGATAATATTTTAAAAATAACCCTAGAATTTACACAGAACAGACAGATGGAAGCTAATAAGTCTCATAGTGATGACTCGTAGGATGACTTACGAGTCGTAGTCGGGGTCTCATATCAGATTCTTTGCATCTTGGACTACACTGGTATGACCCATAGTTATGAGTCGTTGCTTGAGTTATGACTAGTATGTTCCTCTCGTAGTCTTGGCCTTCAGTTTTTGGTCCAATATTTTGGCTCTCTGATTCTTTCTACGAGTCCATCTATACGAGTCGTAGTGTGTCTTACGAATCGTAGGATGTCCTCGTAGGAGTGATCTTCACTTGGAAGATTTCTAAATTTTTGGTCTATGATTCTTGCTACGACACACTGTATGACTCGTAGCTTGAGCTACGACTCGTATATGGGTTCATATGGCCCATGCTTTAGCAAAATCTGCAACTTCTCTTCAAAATCATGTCAATCTAACTTCTTTGCAAGACTAAAACAAAAACACATCACAACAATAAAAAGTCTTTAAGAACTCGCAAAATCCTGAGTTTCAGGCACCAAATGTGCTGTATTTTTATAGCACAATAACACCCTCAACTTAGAATTGTTGCTTGTCCTCAAGAGATGACTCAATCTATGTATACAAAGAGAAATACATAGCAACTATACTAATGGCATATACGATTCTTTTGATTCATGTACCCAACTACTATTTTCAAAACAAGATTGCAAAGTTATTAAGCAAACAAGAAAACAATGAGATACATAGAAATCCAACTATGAAAAGATAAGGAGCTTCAACCATCCACAATCGCTGGTATAGTCATATGCTACACAATTAGTGCAAATGCCCTCACTGGAAAGAAATCCCTCATCTCACTCAAAAGCATTTTGAATTCAGGGATTGAGGAAGCATTTTCACTCTCACTATTAAAATTCAATGCATATTGACTAACACCATATCTTGCCTCTATACTCATCTTCTGCCTTGGTAATAATGCGGAGTTGGATAACTTTAGGACTTATAGGCTTGTAACATAGGTTCAGGGTGCTTTAGTAAGGTATTTTGAGCAATTGGTGACCAAAAACTATCCTTGAACAATGTTCACCAACACATTTTTTGCTTTCATTATTCAACCCTTTTTAATCAATCTATCCTTACTCTCTTGTTTTGAATTACTCTCTTGTTTTGAACTTTTCTCGAGTGTCTTTTTTCTCTTTTTCAGCAGAACCTTGGTTTCAAACTCATTTTTGTTATTTTTTCTCTCAACTCAAGGAACTTTCCAATTGTTTTTCTTCACTTGGTTCATGTTTTTTCATTTCTTTCTTGATTTCCCAACTAACCACCTTTTAATTATTACTTTACCAACATAAGGGTAACCTTCAACATAGGCTTTTAGCCTCAGGTGAAGTACACAATATCTATGCCTCAAACTCGGGCCACCAACTGCAGCCACCCTCAACTTAGGCATTTGGCCTCAATCAAGGTTCACATGTTCAAGGATAGACCAAGGCCAATATCAAGGTATTTTATCAAACAAGATTAATCTAGCAAGGTATCAAGAAAGAATGAGTACATGAGAAGCTCGAAAGTTTGGAATAAGGGATTCACTCGCTTATTAGGTTGGTCATTTAGGCAAAATGTGGTTTTACTCAAATAACAAAGGCCTAAGATCCTTTCCATATACACCACATCACCAGACCAATGTTAGAGTAACAAGGCAAGTTCTAGGTCCATACAAGAAACATGAATAAAACAAATAAATTCACAACACACATGACAATTGCATCCACAATCAAGTATAGAGTCACAAATCATGTTTTCAGTCTCAACTTACCTTCACAATATCAGAACAAACATTGCCAAATACTCAAAAATATATGAATGCATCAATAATCACAACCTAAAAAATTTTGAGGGTACACAGTTTTGCATCAAAACTTTAAAAGAACATCTAAAAATTATGTATATGCCAATAGATAACAATACTATGAATTTATCCATTATCTACACTACCTAAACATGTTGTTCAATAGAAAAGTAAACATCCATAAGGAAAAAAAAGCATTAAGAAAACTTTGGGATCAAAAATAGGGGAAGTTATGGACTTAAGGCTACTCAGGCTTCACCTTAATTCATAACATCCCACACCCAACCAAAATAGGATACTTTGTCCTTAATGTAAAGACAAGAACAAATACAAAACATGATAATATAGAAATATATACATACATCCATTAAAAATAAAAAATTAACATCAAAAGTATAAGTAAAAATAACATCAAACATATAAATATTTAAACACAATCAAAAACCAACATAATAAAAAGATTATCTGAAAAGAGAATAAAGTATCCACCATGACAAAATGAGAACTGGGGTCAAAAGAAGTCAAACATCATGGTGCATCAAGCATTGATCTCTAGATGGTTTGTGGGTCCTGGGGCTATATCTCCTCTGCAACAGTCTGAGAACTACCCTCTCCCTATGGTATGTTCTATGCTCGATATCTTTGAATAGCCACCAATAATAGCGACTCCTACACCACCTCCTCTAATATGGGCTCTTCCTCCTGTCTCGGCTTCTTTGGGATTGGCTCTGGTTCATCGTGCTCAAGGGGCCTCTTCCTATGGGTATCCAGATGGTTTGTGAGCCAATCAAATGCCTCATCACCTACCAGTACTACCTATAGGGATAGAATAGGGGCTGCCAACATCTTTAATAAATCTACATTGAACTTAGCCAACTCCTCAATAACTGCTCTCGCGTCAGCAGGCCTAGCTCCCCTAAGCCTCTTGTGGACTCTAGTCTCAAACGTATCGACCTGGGCATCCACCGCTCGGACTCTCTCATTAACTAAATCTCGGTCAAATACATTCATCCTTTCATCAGAGTCCTGAAAAGTATGATCAGTCAATGGCCGGATCCATGTTGACAACTCATGTAGCGTGCACTCTACTACAACCACCCTGTGTAATAAAGCCTGAAATACAACAGCAGAGAAAAGAGTGATAACCTGTAAAGTAGATATTTCTGGTGCTGGAATGCTGGAGGATGGTGTAGACTCAATCTCAACTGCTGGTGTAGTCTCTACATTAGCCAAAGTTGTGCCAGTAGTGGCTAGAGGTGAACCTGGAATCTGAGGCTCTACCAGGAATGGCTCTAGGATAGCTGGAGGAGCTGCTTGTGGTAAGGCCACCAGATTCTTATCAGCCTTTATCAAGCTAGGATCTACAGTACGTGTTACCTTGATATTAGGGTCCAAGTGAGGGTCAATAGGAACACCTGCTGCACTGTATAGTTGATGGATCAGAGCTGGAAATGGCAGTGAGGTGTTCGTCCTAGCTGTTGCCTCATGAATCTACTCCGAAATTATCCAGGCCCATTTTATAGCATAGCCACCTAGAATACTGGCCAGCAATACGACTCTCTCAAGGGTGATCACATTATCCATGAAGATTGGCCTAATACGCCAATGGGTAATGGACAACCAAAACTTGTTCTAGAAGGAGAGGTGAGCTTTAACTATTGGATCTGCGTGATTTCTGACCCACATCGGCCTGACCCCCGCCTCGCAGAATTGGCTAGCTATCTACCATAGCAACTCTTTCCTAGCCTCAATGACCTTTCCAGTCACCTCTTTCTTTATTTTATCAATACGACTATCGTACTCCGTGTTAGACTGAGGAACTCTATAAGTGGCCAAAACTGCACTCCTCAGATTGTCTTCTCTGAGATCTCAACTTTCCTCCCCCGGACTATCACCAGTCGTAGCCTCGACTGCTCAATTGTCTTCTTATTCTTGAGCATCCCCCGATGGAGTGTAGCGTGATAGGCCACATAAAACTCATGGACTACATAAGGGTCATATTTGCCTAGCTATTGTGTGGTCTACTATAGTTCGTGCTCATCCAACCCAGCATCTAATTCGAGTACTCTATCTAAGACTGAGGCATTTAATCTGGACTCCTCATGAAATTAGAGGGCCGATTTGCCTTGCCCCTTGGGCTCCAACCCCTAGTGGTATATTTCTTTCATGCCCACAACACACTATTTTGGATCGGTCGGGGACTGAGATTGGGCTTCCACCTGCTAAGTCTATGAGGTGCTTTTGAACTCTGACTCTAAGCCGGAATGTGTGGGAGCCATTTGTGGCGAGCTACTCCCTGAGCCATTTCTCTCAACCACTTATACCTCCTTTTCAGACTAGGAGGTACTACTCACTTCCATATGTTCCCGAGCTGCATGGGCTCGGTTCTAAGGCATATTTACCGAGGGGTCTATCAAGACCCTATGACACCTCCATCGATCCCTCGGATCTCTCGGTCTCAGAAGACTCATCTACCAATCTCCTATGAAAGGTTTGGATTGATCTTTTGTCCTTTAGAGGCATGGTTCCTGCAAACCAACCAACAACCCATGTAAGCATTGAGATGTTTTAGCTAACTAAACATGCAACAAAGAACATTGAATAATAACAAACCTAATCAGAAAAATTACTGATGCAACTGTAAGTTTTTAGGTACAAGTGTTGTTACAACTCGTAGGATGACCTACGAGCCGTATACTAGCCTCGTTGAACTAGTAAGGCTTCAAAAAATGCTTTCTAATCTCAAATATGAGACACAGTTAAAACTTGTAGGGTGACCTACGAGTTGTAGTCTCAGTCTCGTTCAAAATTCCAAAAACATTATCAAAAGCTTAGGAAAGCTTACGAGACCCTCATTACGAGTTGTAGCAGGAAATATGAGTCGTATGTGAATCTCGTGTGAGAAACATGAGGGAATCACAGATGATTGATGCTTGCTACGAGGGACCACTATGACTCATACAGGTACTTATGAGTCATAAGAGTGCCTCATAGCTGACTACAGAAGGCATCCGTACTGCCTAATATTTTCCGACTCAAAGCAACGAATCAAACACATAATCAACACTCTTGGCACTCAATAATAGTATCTAATACTTGGCACATAATCAATTCTATACTATCATCAGGAGTTCAAGACGACTATCATCCCTAAGAGTCCAATCCAGTTCAACATTATGTCAAGCACGCCAAAAACAATGTACTATCCAAAGTCACACTTGATAACTATAAAACATTCTAAAGGATGCAATTTCCATTCATTACAATTCAATTCAATCACACAAGTTAAAACATAGCATTACACCTACGCCTCCTAAATTCTAATTCAATTAACAATTTAAACTACGTGGGGGTAATAATCAAACAATACATCCCATGAAGTATAATATTTGCATTCACCATCACCCATTCAAGAATTTCAACATGATTCGATTTACAACTTAATTCTTTAAAGCTTAAAAATCCTAGGTTACAAATCTAGTACAATAACTACTATATGGTACGATTTAACATTATTAAATAAAGCTAACACTCATATAGGGAGCAAACTCAAGACAAAAGATTGCAAAATTTAACTGAGGAGCTTACCGATAGATTGGAGAAGTAAACCAAAGTGAAGGAAATTCAAAATCATGCCAAAACCCTAGAAATAGTGAATTTTCCAGAATAGTCATCAGAAAATGACGTAGGTACACAGGATTTTGGTCTAAAAAATGATGCAGATAATGGGAAGGGGTTTTCCGTCGCCTCTTAGGGTTGAAAAATAAAATAGGGGGTCAAATTTTATTTTGATCCCCTTTTAAATTAAACCGGGTCAGCTATATTAAAACTACAGATCAGGGCTACGAGACCCCGAATACAAGTCATACACTATCCAACGACTCATAGGTCCCGATCTCATAGCAGACCCAATACTTATAAAAAATTAGGAATTACACCAGGCACTATAAACCTTTCTTACGAGTCGTATAAGACTCTATGAATCGTAAGGTTGGCTCGTAGTGTATGTGCCAACTTCTGATACTCACTGATTCAATCTATGATGCATGACTATGATTTTTAGTGAGGACTATGACTTGTAGGCTTGATAGTAGAGGCTGCTCCAAATACCATATTTCAGAACTTCAGTTCCTCAATTTCACCTACAAACCAAATCTCAAAACACAATAATTCCCAAAATATTACAACTGCACCAATGTCATTCAATCACAAAAACAAACTCACACCTTATACCTAAGAATCTTAACAACTAAAATTACTTAAAACAAGCAAACAATTATTAAAATTACTTGGGTTGCCTCCCAAGAATCACCTTTTTTAACATCATGGCTCGACTTTGTCATGTTCCTACTTCAATCATCATTGATGTTCCGCATCTCACTCTTGCACTCATCTATTGTTCATGGATTGACGAATATCAAACACAACCTCTGCGTCATTAACCCTAAACTATGGTTGACTTGAATCTATATCCACTAGGGTTCTCCCAGTGGCAAGAAATGGTCTCCCTGAGATGATGGGCACCTCAAAATCAACTTCGCAGTCAAAGATCACAAAATCTGACGGATAGATGAATTTATCAACTTTAATAAGCACATAAAAAAGGAGTCCCTCCGGCTTTTTAATGGTTTGATCTGCCATAAAAAACCTCATTCTTGTCGCGGTAGGAGTACCAAGGCCAATATTTTTTAATATAGCAGGAGGCATTAGATTGATACTTACTCCTAAGTCACAAAATGCCATCGCGGACTCAACATAACCAATGGTACACGAGATGGTGAATGCACCTGGGTTCTCTTACTTTTGAGCAAGGTATTTGGTCATAATCACACTACATTATTGGAGTTCTTGTGAGATCTCTTGGCTCAAAATGCATTTTTGGTGACCAAACCCTTCATGTACTTGGCATACCTAAGTGTTTTCTCCAAGGCCTCTAGAAGGGGAATGTTGATGGAATTACTTCAACATTGAGAGGAAGTGTTTGGATTTTCCCTCATCTTCATTTTTCTTAAGCCTTTGAGGGAAAGGAGGAGGGGGTTTTGGAATTGATTTCAACTTCTCATGCTCCCTTGTCTCTTCTTGTTGCATCCCAGCAACCTTCGGATCTCTTGCCTCAACCATGTCTTCACCATATAGACCCTTCTTATCAACTTCATCCCCAATTATAGGCATAGGGGGATCTACGGTGCTCTTACCACTTATAGTCATCACCGCTATGCAATGCTCTTCATTCATTGGATTTTGGACCATATTGCTTGGTAATGTACCCTTTTGATGTTGGTTCAATTATGAAGAAACTTGCCCAAATTATTGTTCTACTTTCTTAATTTCCACCTAGTGAGACTCTATTTTATGGTTAATAATTGAAATATTCACTTTCATTCCCTTTAAAGTCTTATATTGGTGGTCGGCTCGCTTCAACAACTTTTCGAAGATATCTACAATCTTGGAGTTGCTTGACCTGGCGTCACAGTTGTGAGGAGGCACATAGGGACCATTCTTGTTGCCCTCTCTTCTTCCCCACTCTATGTCTGGCACTCTCTCTCCTCATAGTATTTGCCTCGGTCTTCTCTATGCATCCCATCATGGTTAAAGTTCTGACCTTGATTCCCGGAACCTTACCTCCAATAGTCCGAATTGGACCCTTGGGGGTTGTTCCAAAAACCCTCCGCTTGGTTGCTTACAATACAAGAATCTTCATCAAAGAGTGGATTATCATAAATAGGAGCCTTCGGAGATTGGTAGGTGCCTGCCTTGACACTTGCCTAAATTTGCTTTAAAAACAAGTCCATACTTATGTGAAGCTGAGCAAGTTGTTCCATGATATGTTCATTCGCCTTCGTTCACTCATTATTAGTGTTAACCACATACGAAGGTTTCATCACACCTCACTCTTGTTGTCCCCATGCTCGATTTATTTTGACCACTTGCTCCATCCTTGTGGT
This sequence comes from Solanum clarkiae, assembly GCA_011800125.2. Classification (NCBI taxonomy): domain Eukaryota; kingdom Viridiplantae; phylum Streptophyta; class Magnoliopsida; order Solanales; family Solanaceae; genus Solanum; species Solanum clarkiae. Next base: position 72,775 of record JAABOM020065997.1, on the reverse strand, counting down.
TATCAATGCAAAAGGTTGGTCTAGGCAGATGCCTCCCATAATCATTTCGGTGCAAGCTTGACTGTTCTCGTCAAGTGCCAGATAGAAAATATCAACCAAGGCATCATCAATAATCATGTAATCAGGGACCATCCTCAAGCATTTGGTAAACCATTCCAATGTTGTGCTAATGGAGTCACCCGACAATTAGTCAAAAGTGTTTATTTGGTCCTTGAGCTTCAACTTCTTAAATCTTGGGAAATATCTTTCAATGAATACTCTTTGAAGTTCAACCCAACTTTTGATAGTACTCGGAGGAAGCTCTGATGACCATACAACTGTATAGCCAGTCAATGATAGTGGAAACACACTTAAACCCACAACACTAAGAGAAAGGTTTTGTATCCTCATGACACTCTTGCAAACAAACATCACATGTTGAAGATGAGGGTGGGGATCCTCCAAATGTAGCTTCGTGAATTGTACATGGTTTTGGAGCCTTTGTAGCAATCCACTTGATACTGTGAACTTAGTATCTGCCAGTAAAGGAGGCAATACTATGGCACCGGTAACATCCATAGCCATAGGGTTCAATCGATATTGATTCCATCCATAAGCATTTTCATTGAAGTCCCTACATTATGGCCTATTACCTCTTTGTTGTGGGTTCTCCTCTCTTCCCATATCCTTATTTGTATTCATATCCTCCTTAGCCTCGATATCCTCTTTCACATGAGCCATTCTTCTTTATAATCGATAAATCTCCAAATTGAGTAGAGCTAAGGGACTGCCTTGGCTCCTTATGTTGGCATACAAATTAGTATACCCTACAAATAAAATCAAACAATAAAAATAAGAAAAAGTAAAGTACACGAGATTCTAGAAATCAATACAAGAACTAACTAATAGTGAAATCAAGACAAAACTTAACTGTATTCCCTTTCAACGACGCCATAAATTTTATGATGAAAACATATGATGTTCAAGATCCACTAAGAAAGTGGTTGTCATTGTTACAGCCTACATCTTACAATACTAGTTCTATGAAAAAGAAACATGATATGGTTTGGTCAAATTAGCGCCCATTTTTAAAAGTGCTTGAATCTCATGTTATAGGGCGATATGTGCGTCTAACGCTTAAGAGGGTCGAGTATATATATGTTTTCTATCAAACTGAGGAGATCATGACCCTAAACAAAGTGAGATAATTGAGGTTCTTGCAGGACTAAGGAAGCTAGCAGGTGAGTCACCTACTTGCTTAGCTTGAACGTGCTAGCTAAACGGAGACGAGGCCCGATGTCGAATTTGTCCAAGTCCAAATTATTGATAAAGTTTGTGTTAGGGGTGTAACTTTAGCCTGTGTTTTAGTATCATAAATGGACTTTATTTTTACCACAAGAAGAAAATAAAAAGGTCCCAAGTACATCACAACCCACTTGACTAATTGGGCCCAAAACTAAGTAAGGAGAAAAGAGAAAAATGGGCAGCCAAGGCCCAACCAATTTGAACCTAATTAGGCCTAAGTGAAATGGCCAAGCTGCTGGATCACCACCTTTATAATATGAGGCTTTAAAGACACAAGAATTTGGGCCAAAAACTCCTTTAAAAAGGCTTAAAAGTAGAACCTTTAAGTCATTGTTAACTTGGAAAAAAATCAGCTTTCACAAGCTTTCTTTCTACACTTTCTTAACCTTGCAAAGCAACCACAAAGGGGCTTTTAGGGTTCTTGGAGAAGTCGTACACCTTGAAGGTAAAGTTAAGTAAGAATACTTATGTGTTTAGTATGGTTTTCTTATGTAAAACAAGAGATTAAGCTGATTATACCTTTGCTGAAATTGTTGTACAACATGTGTTCCAAAAGTTATACTTTTTTTCTTGTTTATTTGGAAGATATTCTCCTTTAAGTTGAATTGGTTAAGAAGGGAGGCCACTATTATTAAGGAGTATTGGTTCTATAATGATGTGTAAAGGCTGCTACACTATTTTTATAGTCCGCGAAAGTAAGTTCTTGTGTGATATCGTAATTGTGCTCGTAATAGAAACTTGTGGGCTGATTGATTGGGGGCTATAGTATCAAATCCTCCACCTATTTTAAGGACTATTTTTGAACTATTTTAGGAATGTTTGTATGTATAAATGTTGTGGGAACAGTTTTGTTGAAGTTGGTAAAGTTTTGGAATCGTCAACGTCGTAATGTACCGAAAGGATGTAACGTTATGCTGCCTATTTGTATGTTGGATAGAGTTGTGTTGTCTTTTGATCTGTATGCTGTTGTAAGGCTATTATGGCACTAAAATAGGCTGCACAGGATATGTATGTGATAATGCGTATTAGAAAATACGATTAGGGGCAGAAAGGTTGAAAGAATACGCTCGGGTTTATAATTATCCGCTTGCTACCCGTATGTTGGTTTTATGAGAGTGGGCTGCCAAGATATATCTATTGGCTGCTAATGCTAGTTTTATCACCTAATATATTGTAGATAAATATTTAAAGCAAGGGAAGGTTATCTCAAGGTAATAGCGAGGTCGTACGGCGAGGTATGTAAGGCTACTTCATTTCATATTATTTGGCATGAAACATAGATCCCTCCTTGGCACATAAAAGGCATTTACCAATTCCAACACAACTATTAACTGTGTCTACACTCTTTCACATGTTCATATGCTCTCATACATAATCACCTTTAAATCTGCATACATACTTGGATACCAAGATACACGAGTTCATTCTACTAAATAAGGTTCATGTGTTGTTCTACCTCTTATGCATTTCATTATTTGTGTAACCTACTCCTTTCATTATGGTGTTGTCATTTGTGATTATTTACATGTCATATGTTGTATCTACAGTCCTACAACTCCAATATTATGACCACCAAGATCATAATCTCAAAGGTAATTGAAAGATAAAGTAAAGTACTTTGCTTATTGATGGGTGGTAACCTGAGGGGTGGAAGAATCACCTAGCCAGGGTTGATCCTATTATGGGGGGTATACCAAGGGGTTAAAGGAAAAGCCTAGCCAGGGCCGATCCCGATATAGATTTACCATTGATCAACTGGTCATTTGTATTACATGTTGTGCACAAATTATATAGTAAAGGTAATGTAATAGAAAGAACATAAAGAACATGATCCCACCATACAACTAAAGGTGGTCGATTATCCTACACCAGTGCATAGTTTTATTTAAGTTGTTACTTCATCTATAGTATTTCTTGCCTTATATATTCAATACATTATCTCGTACTGACGTCCCTTACGGGGGACCTGCATTTCAATCTGCAGGTATAGGTGCTAGTAGCTCTTCCCAGTAGGAGTACAGGATATCCAACTGTTGTTACCAAGCTCTAAGTTGCTTCGGAGCTTTGTGTGTCTAGAGCTCATATTTTTGTACTGTATAGTTAGTCGAGGCACGACCTGTCCTGACCTTTATCAGATACTCTTCCTTATCTAGAGGCTTTATAGACTTTGTAAATTAAAGTGTGGTCATGTCTCGTACTTTAAATACCGTGGCCCGAACGGCCTAGCCATATACATCTCCTTTTGGCTTATTATCACTGTTTAATTTTTTAAAGGCCTGTTTAACAGAAGAATCCCTTATTTATGTATAGAAAGCTCATAGATACAGGTTGGTTCTCCCGGACCTTATCAGCAACAGGTGCCAGTCCGCCTTAACAGGATTTTAGGCATGACAGTCGTTAGCATAACCAAAGGTTAGGGTCAAATCCACAGGGAATATAGGGCTTGACTACAAGACTTCACTACTAATGATTTCAAGCGTCAATAACTAAAATCTCTAAATGGGGTTTTTTTTTGTGATTCAAAAACAAAATAAATCAAACACTAACTATAATGCGAGGAAACATTCAATTTTGGGGACAACTTCGGAATTGTGTTCCGTATGGTTCATCGACTCGATTACCTTAGATAACGGTAATTTGTTATTTTGCATGCAGGACGGTCAGTTAGGTTCTTCCAGCCCTCTTGTGAAGGTGAAGGTCAAAATTCACAATGACACTTGGTTGGAACCATGGCATGCCAACTAACCATTACCTATTGTCCCAGTAAATCTCCCCTTGTTTAGGCTTTGTTGATTAGAGGACAACAGATTGACTGAATTCTGTCATCTATTCCCTTTTCCTATTCATTACTACCTTGCTTGGGATGGTGATAGTAGGCAGGGTTTGGTGTTGGCCACCACCAAACAACAATAATAAGAAATGGAAACAGGTAATACATGTAAAACCCCAATCATAGAAATGCAATAAACCTAGGTTATTTCAAGTCAACTACCCATGGTTCCCACAACCCCAACTTGTAGGTGATTAGCTACTCATGGCTAAGGCAAAACACACAAAAAATGGACATAATAGACATAGTTCAGATTTTTACCAATAACAATGAAGAAAATAGGTACCACAAGTTGCAAACCCACCAGCTTGATTAATAAACAATGAGTACAAGGCAAGGTTTGCAGTCCCCAAAATGGGTTTTCCAAGAGAGAAGAGTAATCTACTCTAAAAAAACTATTAAAAGGTTCAAAATGTGATTGTCAAGTGTCTACTGGTCGAACTCTCTAAAAACCTAGGTTAAATTATATATAATATTTAAAAAATAGCCCTAGAATTTGTATAGAAAAGATAGCTGGCAACTAATAAGTCTCGTAGCTATGACTCTTAGGATGACCTACGAGTTTTTATCGTGGTCTCATAACAAATTCCTGGCATCTTGGACTAAATTAGTACGACCCATAGGTACGAGTCGTTGCTTAAGCTATGACTCGTATGTTCCTCTCATAGTCTTGGCCTTCAGTTTTTGGTCCAACATTTTGGCTCTCTGATTCTTGGTATGAGTCCTTCCATACGAGTCGTAGTGTGTCTTATGACTCTTGGGATATCCTCGTAGGAGTGACCTTCACTTAGAAGATTTCAGAATTTTTAGTCTCTGATTCTCGCTACGACATACCCTACGAATCGTAGCTTCAACTATGACTCATTAGTAGGCTCGTATGGCCTATGCTTCAGCAAAATCTACAATTTTTCTTTAAAATCATACCAACTAACTTTTCTTCAAGATTAACATAAAACAACATCAAAACCATAATACTTCTCTTTAAGAACTCATAAAATCCATTATTTCAGGCATAAAATGTGCTATATTTTGACAACATGTCATTGGCCAGTCCTTTGAAGAATGCTTGTTACATTTTTCTGATGTGTTGCAGAGGTGCATTGAGAATCACTTAGTGCTAAATTGGTACAAATGCTATTTTATGGTCAAAGAAAGCATAGTACTTGTCCATAGGATTTCAGGAAATGGAATCGAGGTGGATAAAGCAAAAATCAAGGTTATTGAGAAATTATCATTGCTAATTTCGGTAAAAGGTATTAGGAGCTTTCTAGGCCATGCCAGATTCTACCGCCGCTTCATAAAGGATTTTTCCAAGATCTCACAAACCTTAGGTAAGTTGTTAGAGAATGATGCCAAGTTTGTGTTTGATGATGCATGCATGCAAGCCTTTGAAGAATTGAAAAGATGTCTAACCACAACACCTGTTATTGTGACCCCAGATTAATCACAACCATTCGAACTAATGTGTGATGCAAGTAGGGTTGCAGTAGGTGTTGTGTTGTGGCATTGAAAGGAGAGAATTTTTATCCAATCTATTATGCCAGCAAAGCATTAAATGTGGCCTAGAAAATCTATACAGTGACCAAACAAGAATTGCTTGCCTTAGGTTTTTCTATCAAAAAATTTTGGTCATACTTATTTGGGGCAAAGGTGATCGTGCACACAAACCATGTGACACTCAAATATCTGATGGCCAAGAAGGATGCAAAACCAAGATTGATTAGATGGATACTTCTCTTGCATGAGTTTAACTTTGATATGATTGATAGAAAGGGGTCAAAAAATCAAGTAGCTGATCATCTCTCTAGATTGGAAGATAAAGCTACGGTGAAGTTTGATTACGGTCTTGAAATTAATGACTCATTATCTAATGAGAGATTTTTGGCGACCTCACATAATCTTATACATCGGTTTGCAGACTATGCTAACTACTTGGTGAGTGATATAGTGCCACCTGACTTGAACAACCAGTAACGTCACAAGTTTGTGCATGATGTTAAGAAGTTCTTCTGGGACGATCCATATTTATTTCACATTTATATGGATGGGATCATTCGTTGATGTGTTCCCAAAGTGAAAATGATGAGCATTCTTCAAGCATGCCACTCTTTATTGGTAGGTAGCCATAATAGTGGAGCTCAAACCACTTACAAAGTGTTGCAATGTGGATACTATTATCCGTTTATACATCAAGATGCCCATGATTATATACAATCTTGTGATAGATACCAAAGAGAGGGTGGAGTTTCATGAAGGCACGAACTTCCTCAAAATCCTATTTTGGTCATAGAACTATTCGATGTGTGGGGCATTGGTTTTATAGGACCCTTTGTTAGCTCTCATGGTAACAAGTACATTCTGGTTACAATTGGTTATTTCTCTAAGTGGGTGGAGGCCATGGCTCTACCAAATAATGAGGGTGAGAGTGTTACCAGGTTTCTCCGAAGAAGCATTTCTCCAGGTTTGGTACGCCTTGAACAATTATCAGTGATGTAGGTTCTCATTTTTCAAAGCTCTCCTTCAAAAATATGGTGTGAAGCACCATGTGGAAACCCCGTATCATCCCCAAACCAGTGGGCAAGTTAAAGTATCAAATTGAGAAAAAAGCTAATCTTATCCAAAAGGATAAATGTGAATCACATAGATTGGGCAAGGAAGTCGGATGATGCTTTATGGGCCTACCATACTTCCTTCAAAACTACCATCGAAATATAACCTTATCAACTAGTGTTTAGAAAGGCCTATCACCTACTAGTTGAGCTTGAGCACAAGGTATTATGGGCATTGAAGAAGCTGAATCTAGATTGGCATGAAGCTTCAACTTCTTGGTTGATGCAAGCGAATAAGCTTGATGAATTTAGACTACAAGCGTTTGAGAGTTCCGCCTTGTATAAGCAAAGAATGAAAGTTTAGTATGATCGCAGAATTGAAGATTGCCAACTTGCCCGGGGTGAGATGGTATTTCTCTACAACTCCAGGTTGAGGTGGTTTCAGAAAAACTCAAATCTAAGTGGATGGGGCCATTCAATGTAGTCTGTGTTTTTATTCACGAAGCCATCGAGTTAGAAAGCAGGGATGGAAACACTTTCAAAGTCAATGGTCAGAGGATCAAACGGTACATGGGTGACATGTAAGAAATTAAGACTGTGGAAGATTGGGATCTTGATAAAGCATGAGTATAAAAGCTTTCTGTCATCCTGCGATAATAAATCAGGCGCTTTATGGGAGGCAACCAAAGGTATTCTCCCTGCACCTTTTCTATACGTATTTATTTTGAGGACAAAGTATATTTGGTGGGGTGTGGGATGTTATGGATTAAGGTGAAGTCTGAGTAGCCTTAAGTCTATAGCTTCCAATATTTTTGATCTCAATATTTTCTTGCCGTGACTCTTTTTCCTCGTTGATGTTTACTTTTCTGTTGAATCGGCATGTTTAGGTGGTGTAGATAATGTGTAAATTCATAGTAGTGTTTTCTGTTGGCATATAAGTAGTCTTTAATTGCATTTTAATGTTTTGATCGAAAAATAGGTACCCTCAAAATTTTTGATATTGTGGTTATTAATGCATTCATATATTTTTGAGTATCTAGCAATGTTTGTCTGATATTGTGAAGTAAAGCTGAGGCTGAAAGCATGACTTATGCGTCTATACTTGATTGTGGATATAATACAATATGTGTTGTGAACTTATCTTGTTGCATTCATGTATCTTGTATGGACTCAAAACTTACCTTAGTACTCTAAGATTGGTTTGGTAATGTGGTAGATATGTAAAGGATCTTAGGCCTCTGTTCTTTGAGTGATTCGACTTTTAGCCTAAAATGACCCACCAAATGAGTGAGAAAATCCCGTGTTCTAAATGTTTGAGCTTAGCATTTAGCCATTCTTTCTTTGCACTTTGTTAGCTTAACCTTGTTTGATGAAATACCTTGATATTGACTCTGGTCTATCCTTGGACATGTAAACCTTAATTGAGGCTAAGAGGCTAAGTTGAGGGTGGCTACAAGTTGTGGCCTTGGTTTGATAGATATCCTATAACTTATCTCAGGCTAAAAGCCTAAGTTGAGTAAGGCCCTTATTGTGGTAAAGTAGTAACAATGAGGTGGTTATTTGGGAAATATAGAAAGAAATAACAAAAAAGCATGAGCCAAATGAAGAAAAAGAAAAGAAAAGTGCCTTGAACTGAGAAAAAGTAGCAAGAATTGAGTTCCCCAATAAGGCACAGCTGATGATAGAAAGAATGCACTCGAGAAAAGTTCATAACAGGAGATTAAGGGTGGATTTATTTAAAAAGGTTGGGTTATGAAAGTAAAAAGTATGGGTAAACATGGTTCAAAGATATCTTTTAGTCACAACTTTCCTAAAATGCCATACCAAAGCCCCTGGACCTATGTTACAAGTCCATAAGTCGTAAAGTGATCTAAATTTACTTTATCACCAAACCAGTAGATGAGTATAGAGGCAAGCATATGTTGTAAGTCAGTATGCATGAATTTCAATTATGAGAGTGAGAATGCTTCCTCAGCCCCTAAATTCTAATTTCTTTTTGAGTGAGTATGGCAGACTTATTTCAAGTGAGGGAATTCACACTACTTGGGTAGCATATGATATACCAACTATCGTTGATGGTTAATGCTCCTTATCTTGTCATAGTTGGATTGCCAGGTATCTCATTATGTTTTGGTTTTTCTTAATAACTTTGCAATCCTGTTCTGCAAATGGTTGTTGGGTACTTGAATCAAAGGACTTGTTGTATATGTCATTAGTGTAGCTACTATGCATTTCACATTGACTACATAGATTGATTCGTCGCTTGAGGACAAGCAACAATTCTAAGTTGAGAGTGTTTATGTGCTATCAAAATATATTACATTCGATTCTCAAAACAAGGTATTTTGTGAGTTTTTATTCCGAATCTTTATGATTTTTTTTGTGTTTTAGTGTTATTGTTGCAGAAAAGTTAGGTTGGCATGATTTTGAATATAAGTTGCAGATTTTGCTAAATCATAGGACATACGAGATCACCTACGAGTCATAGCCCAAGATACAAGAAATAAGGTGCGTCGTAGCAAGAGACAGAGACAAAAACTCAAAAATCTGGAGAGCGGAGGTTAATCCTACGAGGCCATCCCACGAGTGGTAAATTGCACTATGACTCGTATAGATGGACTCTTAGCAAGAACAAAAGAGCCAAAATGTTGGACCGAATACTGAAGGACAATAGTACGAGAGGAACATACAAGTCATAGAGCAAGCAATGACTCATACTTGTGGGTCATACCAGTTCACTCCAAGATGCGAGAACCTGATACAAAACCCCAACTATGACTCGTAGGTCACCCTACAAGTCATACCTGCAGGTCGTACCAGCTGCCAGCTATCTTTTCTATGTTAATTTTAGGGTTTGTTTATAAACACTTTAGATACAATTTAGTTCAGTTTTGTTAGAGAGATTCCAGATTTGAGAAGATAGACTATCCTTTCAATATTCTTTGAAGAATATTTTCGGGTTTCAGATTAGTTTATTATTCTCTCTTGGAAAACCCATTTTTTGGATTACAAATCTTGCTTTGTACTCATTATTGATCAATTAAGCTTTTGGGTTTGCAACTTGCGGTGCCTACATTATTCGGTGTTTTTGCTAAAACTCTCATTTATGTCTTGTATTAGTATTTTCGCTCATTTTGCCTTAGCCATGAATAGCTAAGCACCCACAACTTGTGGTTGTGGGAATTATAGGTAGTTGATTTGAAATAACCTAGGTTTATTTCATTTCTATGATTGGGGTTTGAATGTATTGTCTATTTCCCTTCATTTTGATTGTCATCTGGTGGTGGTCAACACCATACCCCACCTATTATCGCTAGCCCGACCAATGTACTGACGAATAGGAAAAGGAAAGTAGATGACAGGATTCGATTGATGTGTTCTCGTCTAATCAATAGAACCTGACCAAGGGGAGGTTGACTGGGACAATTTGTAATGGTTAGTGTCATTCCATAGTGGCCGACCAAGAGCCATGGTGAAATTCGACCTTCACCTTCATAAGAGGGATGGAAGAACCTAACTTACCATCCCTCATGCGAATTTTCAATTGTAATTATGTTACCTGGAGTAATCGAATCAACGAACTATGGTGAATACAATTCCCAAGTTGTCCCAAAAATTGACTGTTTCCTTGCACCATAGTTTAGTGTTTATTTTAGTTTGCTATTGAATCACAAAACCCCCCTATTTAGAGATTTTAGTCATGTATACTTGAAATTATTAGTAGTGGATTCTCGTAGTCAAGCCTCATATACCCTGTGGATTCGACCATAACCTTCTAGTAGGTTAATTTCTCACAGCCACCGCAATATTATTGGAGCATGAGCTTCATCAGCAACGCGGACCAACACTATCTTGGTCGACTTTTTTTCTCTTTTTCTCTCTCTTTATTCTTTTTTTTGACAGTATACTATTTTTCATCTCTTGGGTCTCCACTCAAGTTCTCTTTCTTCTCATTCACACCCATGATAGTCAACAACTTGTATACCTTATCAATGAATTCTTGGGGATCCTCATACACCATGGACCCATGGAACTCCAGTGGGTTCATTCTACTAAAGTCCCTTACCCTTGACACCGGACTGAGAGCATGAGGGGCTTGGGCCCCTTGGTTGATTCGGTTGGTCGTTCAACATCATGATGGAATGCCGAAACTCAATTTGAGAAACCTTTTCTCCTTGAGGGGCTTTAGGAGGTGCACGGACACTCCTTGGTCTTCCTCTTTATAGCGACATGATCTAGAGGAGCAAAGAGAATTCGTTCGGGTAAAAAGCCCAATCTTACACTTGAATCACGATATAGACCATGAAGAAGTGAAACATTTCCTAAAACGTCTCACAATCTCCCATTCATAGTTGTGGTGCGCTTCACAATCATGAATAAGACTCTAATTGACGCGGTGTGTTGGACTCTGAGGACCATTAACAACCTAGTGCTAGATACCATCTTTTTCAGGACCCAAGCCCAGGGCCTAGACATGACATAGTGAATGGGGGACCAAAAGGAACCCCAGACAAGCCTCTTAGCATATCAATCACACATCCTTGGTCGTGGAAGCAAAATGATAATCAATAAGAAATATAAAGAGGGAAAACAGGACTAAGGGATATCTTTGATAACCATAAAACATTCAAAAGTCAATATCATAGTATAGTTACATCACTTGTTCCAACACACCTCTAGTATAGATAGGGCAGGGGCCAAGACACTTTCCGAGCTCGCTCTCTTAGTATCAAGAGTCCAACATAGAAGACAATTAGAGTACAAGTAGCATACTTAAGACTCACCAAAGCTTATCTTTAAAGCACTGAACTAGGTATGGGCATGATGATCCAAAGCTGCTCTGGTTCCTACATGGTAATATCATGTACGCATAGAGTATGTATTAGTATATTGGAATATACCAAGTATGTGGGATGCAGTGCAATAAGAATCATAAGCCATGTATAGTCAAGATCCATAGTCATAGTCAATTGATAGAATAATATCAATATGACATGCATGATCAATGCTTTGACTAAACATTCTTTTACATCATAATCAATAAACATAAGCGCAATAGGGAATATATATACTCAACCCTACACAAGCATGCATGAGAATGGACAAGTAGTTACCTACTTACCTTATGGTATAACCTTTTCAGAGATTGTTGCCAACACCTCTACTTTATGACATAGTCTTTTGAGTAGGTGGTATGACATTCCTCGTATCTTACGATACAATCCTTTCATTAAAAGTCATGATTGATCCTACCTTATGGCATGGCCTCATTGGTAGAAGTGAAGAGGTAAGAATATGGGGTGCACTTACCTTATGATACAATCTCATCAGTAAGAGAGATCCTACCTTACGGTATGTCCTTTTCGGTAGGTTGTCCCTACCTTACGATATAAACTTTTAAGTAGGAACCATGAGTTACTCTACCTTACGGTATGCCCTTTTCAGTAGATTATCCCTGACTTACGATATAATCTTTTAAGTAGGAACTATGGGTTACTCTACCTTATGGTATGGCCTTTTCGGTAGATTATCCCTACCTTACGATATAATCTTTTAAGTAGGAACTATGGGTTACTCTACCTTATGGTATGTCCTTTTTGGTAGATTATCACTACCTTACAATCTAATCTTTTAGGTAGAGTACGTAACAACTCATAAAACAATCACATCAAAGGATCACACAAGGTATGGTCAACTTACAACACTATAGATACTTTTTCAAGAAATCAACATATAAATACAAACAATTAAATATTATAAAGTTACTTAAATCATAAATCATGTAATAGACCATCAATAACTCAAGAACCTTAAGCTGGGCATTTTACCAAGGATTTGGTGGGTATGTAATGCTAGTGTAAAATCATGCAATTCAAGAGTGAAATCATATGAGAAACTTAATGTAAATCAACCCCCAAAACTTGGTAATACCCTCATGCAATATACATTGAAAGCTTTCATCAAATCTCATAATAAAATATAGATTCAAATAAGAAGTACCCATGGATAAATCAATTTGAAATCATGCAATTTACTCAGATAGGAAGTTTGGGTACTATGGGTGAAAGGCCCCGATGGTTGAAACCCATATACCTTAACTTTGGAGATTTTCTTGATGAAGATTTGAGTGATAACTTGAAGGTTTAATGAATTCCTTAACATTTGGAAGTTAGCTTGGGACACCTAAAATGAGTGAAATATTTGGCTAAGTATTAGAGAGGGTTTCAGGGAATGTCTTGAACGATATAGGGTTGAAATATGACTAAGTATAGGTGTATACTCATGAGCCTTGAGATGTGCATGTGCTAAATAAGCATATCCATATGAAATTCCTTCACAACCAAATCAGAGATACTAGAAATGAACTTGTGCATTTTTGCGTGGGGTCAGCCACAAATGTAGGAGTATACATTGAACGATTAGTAAACTTGAGGGTATAGTCCCTCACCCTCATGCCACCCTGTTCAAGGTTGGTGAATTCGGTCATCTTAGCTTCGTTAAGTTAAAGAGGGAAGAAACAATCCAGAAATGCAAATTTGGAGCCTTCCCAATTAACAACATTACCACAAATCCCCTCCATCAACCATTGAGTGTACCATATTGAGCCACATATTTTAACTAATAAGCATCCAATTCAGCTTTCTCCTCAGAAGTCACCCCCATTATGGTCAACAACTTGGTAAGCTCATCAATAAAATCTTGACCATCCTCATTAGTCTTTTACCCACGAAACTCCAGAGTATTCATCTGAGTGAAATCCCACACCCTAAAAGCAAGAATGGGATTATGGGGAGGTAAATTAGCTTGCCTAGTCTAAGAAGTCACCACTTGTTTAAGCTTATAAAAGGCCATACAGAATTCACCATTAGAGATAGGCTCTTTCATAGGCTATTGAGAAACTTGGTCCTCACAATCCGGTGCTGTTCTTGGTAGGGGAGCTCTTCGTGAAGGCATCTTCTAAAAGATATCAAGGATACAATCAAGATAAGGAAACTAAATATACAGTCCAAAGTATGATGTAAGACATCGAAAAGTGGGATAATTCCTAGAATGTCATCATTGCCTTGCACTTATAGGCATGGTGCACTACACATCCATGAAAAGGACTTCATTAGATGCGGCATATTGGACTCGAAGGATCATTTGCATACCTAGTGCTCTGATACCAAGCTTGTCATGACACAGACCAAGGGCCTTGGAGTGACATGGTGAAAAGGAACCTGAGAGTCCCCAAACAAGCTTCAAAGTATCCATAATCACCATCATCGGTTGAGAATCTCATTAAAGTAGTATACACATAGTTTTAAGGGATGGAAAAGTAAGACTCATAGTATGGGGACATGATAGGTAAAAGGGAGTAACATGGATTCATATAGCACATTAGAATATAAGAACTATAGGGCGGGTAAGTATGACTCACTTTATGGGGCCAACGTGGAACTTAGGATCTTTCACATCATAACACATAAGTATTTCAGAATACTCATAGTGGATCCATATAATAATATCACATAGATAGCCATATCCATAATCATAACATCCATGTACAACACATAGTATATAAGTGTAAAAGAGTCCATATGATGTTTAAAAATGCCTCTAATAATTAGATAGGATAGGGGCCAAGGCATGTATCGGGCTCACCCTCAAAGTAAATAATATAAAGAAGACTTCACATGTAGAGGAATGATGGTTTTCTCTTAGTAGACAGGACTCACCATAAAAATATCTCAAGATCCCAACTAGTCGTCGTATGGTGGATGAAGGTAATCTTCGATCCTACATGGTGAGATCATGCAGGCAAAAGTATGCATTTGTACATTTTAATATATTAAGTATGCAATCATGTAATGCACATGGCTTATCAAACCTTCATTCAATGTTTGATAACAAAGGAAGATAATATAGAAAGAAGTATGTATCCAATAAGAGTAGTAGACCAATATGCCATGAAATTCATGATGCATGAAATGTGAAATGCTTATGTAAGAGGTGAGGAGACCTCAACCGACACATAAAACCAAGAAAACTATTACTTTGAATCCCAATGTTATCCCAATACCATGATAAAGATGGTCTACTTGGCAAAGGTAAACCGTACTTCTCCTTACAGGCCTCCGATTTTGGAGATGCGACCTACCTTATGGGCCTTCATTTTCGGATAGGATTTTGATAATTTTATCATATCACATCAATGTTGTAACCGTTCCTTACGAGTCTCCCATTTCGTTAAGAGTTACCATATACATATACCTATGATGGTACATAGTTTAAGGAAAGGAAGAGGACCATTGGGGATAAATATGATGCCCCCAATCCATCGGTGCTAATTCATCATCCCACAAAAATACATGTACGTATACGTGCTTTCAAAAGAGATGCAAGTCATTTCAAATCATGTGAATACATACTTAGGCTTAAAAGCAAAGCATCATTCATAATAATTTATACTTGGGTTCAAATACCAAATCACATTTCATATTATACTTTTCATGCAAAGGAATAGTCCATTCACAATATCTAATGAGGTGTGAACACCCACTATGCTCCAAGAGCCAATATTATAGACATTTACGTTATTCTATTCTCGTCATAACCATAGGAGTGGTATTAACCCACCAATTCAATTTCAAAACATATGTGAGCTTAACCCACTATTTCAATTTCATCAAAATCTAATAGTCATGTATGCATATTTTATGGATGACATGTGTATAGCATTGGGTAATATAGATTGAATTTTAAATCAAAAATATAATAGGAAATTCATGTAGATCCATAAGTAAAATCCACATTCAAATGACAATTAAAATTACCCATGCTTGAATCCAACTTTAAAGAGGCAATGAATATTCAAATCTTCATAATAATCGTGTAATTCAACATATTAGGGTTTAAATCAACTTAAAACCAACAATAGAACATAGCCCATACTTCAATTGAATTTATTAAACCATAATTCTCAAAACCGATATTTTAAGTAATTAAAATTCCAAGAAATTCACGTGAAAAGACTTTGAGTTTTCTTGGTTGAAAGGGACCAACAATCAATTCCACATACCTTAGCTAATGAAAAAGATATATGAAGAAATTTGAAGGAGTCATCCCTTGATTCCACAGCTTAGTTTTCACAAGATTCCTTTGAGAGAGTTCTTAAGAGTGAATTGAGAGAATTCTAAGTGTAAGAGTGAATTCCAATGAGAGAAATAAAGTATAGGTCATTTGAATGTCTTTAGGTAGTATAGGAAGTGACAAAAGACCCTTATGATAAACCATAATTATGAAATGCCATTAATAAAATGAGTTGAAAAATTGAAGTCAAGGTCTCTAAGAGGGGGGATACGGTCAGTGAGGCACCATACAGACCATACACTTGCCCATGGCCCAACACTTAGAAAAATTTCACTCGTTCAAGGTCCTAAATGGTAATCCTATACTTAGAAAAATTCAACATACGCACCCATATGGAAGGGTTATATGGACCTTACTAAGCCACATACTCTGTGCACTCCTCTGTGCCACCTTCCTTAGAAAAATATTCTTTGCGATAAAGTTCTAAGATGGTGATAAAATACTTAGAAAAGTTTCACTCCATAACCTATAGGGGAGGGCCTCATAGGCCGTGAAGCACCATACAGTCTGTGAGAGGGGCTAGGCTCAAAACTGTGGATTCTCAAGCCCAAGGCTACCATACGGTCCACTACATGATCTGTATGGCGTCACACAGACTGTATGGGGTCTAAGTGTGGTATGCCTTAGTCCCAAACTCCATATTAAGTCCCTCACACCCCACACAAGGCCAAGAGCAACTTCAAGGAGGCTTCACAAAGTTTCTATTGCACTACACAGATTGGGAAGACTTCCATGAAGCGTTACCTTGGTCCAAAACTTCCGAAACCAACTTCCAAGCTCCATTTAGGTCATACAACATCCGGGTCCTTACAATTTGTTAAATTCATGTATCATGTTTCAATTCAGAACTTTCCCTATTACTTTGACTTAGAATGTAGGACAATTGGATAAGAAAGGATCTTAGGTTATTGTTCGTAATAGTCCATATAGCCTAAATAACCAACCAAATGTATGAAAACTCCATCGAGCCTAATTGTTTTGCCTTACATGTTCCTTTTTCTTTGTAAATACTTAAGTTACCTAGCCTTATTAGGTGTGAAATCTAAAAACTGGTCTTGGTCCTTCCTTGAATATTGTGTACCTTTATTGAGGCAAAAAACCCAATTTGAAGGTGGCTACCAAAAGTGGCCCTGGTTCCTAAGATTGATATTGTGCACGTCAACTCATGCCAAAAGACTAAGATGACGGTGGATGGTGTAAGGTAAACATAAAATGAGGGGAAAACTTAGTGATACATGGAGGAGGAGAAAAAATTTATGCTCGGTGCAAGTAAAAGGAATGATGCCTTAACAATGAACTAAAAAGAAAAATGTTATGATAATACAAGGAAAAAAGTTGAAAAAATGATAATAAAGCACCCCAAAAGCTTGAATGTGAGAAAGAGAGAATGCGATAAAAAATGATAGTGTTGGTAGGGCAGAAATGTAGAAAACGCAGTGTCAACGAGGACCTTTATTCACTATGTTCCCAAAATATCATACCAAAGCCCCCTAAACCTATGTTATAAGTCAGTGACGTCCTAAAGTGATCCTAGTCCAAGTAGTCAAAGGTCATAGTCATGAGTGTAGGGGCAAGCATATGTTACTAAATATGTTTTGTGAGAGCGAGTGATTTTGGACAGTCCCAAGATTTTATCTGAAAATATCCTTTTAAGGGAGTTATGGGACTTCTTTCTGTGAGGGTACTTGCATATCATTATTAATATTAGACTAGCTCAATGATTGTGGCTTGTTTATAATTACCTTGCTTGTCATAGTTATATTCTGACTCTCTTTGATCAGTATTGGTTTGGTTATTGGCTATCTAATGTGCTTTGAATGTGGTTTGGGTATTTCTTCTTGATATTGATGTGATTTATGCCATAAGAATGAGGTCTGTGTACTACTATGTTGCTTATGTAGATTGTGTTTGTCGCTTGAGGGCAAGCAACAATGTTAAGTTGTGGGTGTCGATGCTGTTAAACTGTAGCAATTTTGATACTTAAAACATAGAATTTCGTTTGTTTTCAATTCGATGTTAGTAGGTTTGATGTGTTTTTATGTTTGTTTTGCAGGATTTCAGGGTTGGAATGATGTTTTAGGAAAGCGTACAAAACATGCTAAAGTTGAAGTTCCACAAGACCCTTTATGGGCTGTAGAGTATTCTCTGAGCCGTAAAAATGGTTTCATGTACAAATTTAGAGAGGGGTGTTATTCTAAAGTTGAGTCTTCAAACATGAAGATGATCCGTAGACTTGACATCATGCCCTGAGGTTCAAAAAGTAGAGATTTGCTGAAAATCCATCAGACGAAACCCGCTACAGGCCATGGAATCTTATATGGGCCATAGAGAGTATCGTAGAAGATAGTCCCAGAATTGAGGCAATAGTCAACGAAAGCTCGATTATGGACGTAAAGTGTTATGCAGCACGCAGAGTCCCTCGTAAAGCCTGTCGACCTAGTTATCCTATTTCATTTTGGTTTTGTATATGAAACACTACAAATAGGTTTTTTAGGTTATTTTTCATAAGAGACAGAAGTGAACAATAGAGATCCAATAGAGGAACATGATAGAGCTTGAGAAACACTTATAAAACTGTATTTCATCTTTTGATTCTAATCTTGTTGTTCTTATTGAAAAGTTTTTGGTTCTTATGTTGTATTCTCTTGTGAAAGTGCTCAATTATGCCATTTAAATTCATAAGTCTTTCAATTACACTGATCATGAGTAGCTAAATCCAGAGCTAGGGTTATGGGAACCATGAATAACTAATAAAGTAAAACCAGATAATTCGTAATTCTTTAAAAATGTGCATGCATGTATTAATTTATTCTCTTCATATTGAAAATATTTTTAATGGTGACCAAAATTAGAACCGCCTACTATTACTGACTGCATCAAGGTAGTAATGAATTTAAAAAGAGATTAATTAATATGATTCGATTGATGTTTCTCACCTAATCAATAGAACCAGGCCAAAAGGAGTGTCACGACCTAAGACTAGGGCCAAGTCGTGATCGGCGAATGGTGAAACCGAAGGAACCCCAAACAAGCCTCATAACATATCATTACAAATTCTTGGTCGAGGAAGCAATTAAAAATGACAATAAAAGAAAAGCATAACATGGGGGATTTGGACTAAGAGAAACAGTTAAACACTTGAATAATATAAATGAGTCAAACCTCAAGCATAATACATAATTTGTCCAACAACACCTTTAGATATAAAACTTAGCAGTGGCCAAGAAAAGCAACCATGCCTTACCCTCATAGTCAAAATAGAACATAAAGAAGAATGTTTTGATATATTATAAGATCAACATCGACTAAGGTCCCTGAAGTAGAGGATTCACCAACTAGCTTGCTTAGTGCTGAATTAGCGATGTTGAGGAGGAGGATAATCAACTTAGGCTTTGATCCCTACTTGGTGATATCATGTAGGTAAGAGTATGCATTAGTACGCTCGAATGCACCAAGTATGTAGGATGCAATGCAACAAGAGATAGGCATCATAATCAAAATGCGTAACAATAGGAAATACGCATAATATAACAATATGACATGTATGATAAATTCATAAGTAAAACAAGCTTAAGAAACTCATGCTTATATAGCATACAATATGTGTAGAAGAAACTCATGTTGTTGGTTAATGATGATTTTATCCCATCAACCTGGCAGAGTGGTACAAACCCCTCACATGGTTGATGATAATCACACCTTATCACCACGATGGTGAAGTACAACCCCCTCACAAGGTTGATGAGTACAAAACCCCACCTTGGTTACCCAGGCTCTTGTCCTCTTGGATTGGGTATGGTCTAATGCAATACTTCAAATAGAGTATATCGTATACATAAGGTCATTTCATCATCATACAGTCAATCATATTATATCTCATGATTTGGACCTTCCCACCTTAAGAACCACATCTTGACATTTTATCAAACACTTAGATGGTGTGTAATGCTAGTATATAACAAATGAAATATAGAGATGAAGTCATGCAATAAAATCTATTGTAAAACCATCAATCAACACCTTGCAACACCTTCAAGAAACATATATCAAAAACCCTCATCAAATCTTACAATAAATCAAAGATTTATAGGTCAAAACAGAGTAAAACAGTCACAATTTCTCATAGATTCAATATTGTTCATCGACATGTTCATACTGGTAAACGCATTTGTAAAATAGACTTTAAATCATGCATATTAAATAAAAAGGAGATTAGGCACCATGGGTGGAAGAACCCAATGGCTAAAACCTACATACCCTGCCTTTGGAGACCTTGAAGAAGATTAGAAATAGAGACTTGAAGATTGAATGAAATCCTTGATGAAATCCTTACGATTGTTCTTGAGCTTTGGGACTTGAACTTAGGGTGAAATATGAGTCTAAGTGTCTGAGTGAGTATTGGAGAATATTTAGGGTGATATGAGGGTAAAATAAGGCTAAGCATAGGTATTTTCAATTATGGGAACCCTTAGGTCAAATACCTGAAAGTCTTGGACCGAAGTAAAGAAAAAAAATAGGATAAAAACAACACTGCTCCGTGTCGTGGATTACTCGCTGGAATTTGCATTTTTGCACATATAAGTTATACAAAAATAGTCATAAATTCTTCATCCAAACTAAGAATATGGTTAAACCAATTGCATTGCAAATCTAATTTAAAGATATTTAATTTGGTAGATTGTGAGCCACCTAGTTCTTTGTAAGCTAAAAGATATGCCCTTTTAAAGTTGACCCTCCTAAATCACATTTTTGCGATTTTTGAATTTTGATACGGTAGCTCTAATATTCGGGTTAGATGCATGTCCCACTCAATTTTGCCTCCTGAAAAAGAATATGAAGTAAGATTTTTGAAATAATGAATGGATTTTTAGATATATGGAAATTAC
Source organism: Solanum clarkiae (assembly GCA_011800125.2). Classification (NCBI taxonomy): domain Eukaryota; kingdom Viridiplantae; phylum Streptophyta; class Magnoliopsida; order Solanales; family Solanaceae; genus Solanum; species Solanum clarkiae. The sequence continues at coordinate 52,094 of JAABOM020065997.1, read as the reverse complement.
GATTCCAGGCACTTCCGAGACACATTTTCGAGCACTTTTTAGGGTCATTTCAAGGAAGTTGTACTGGGATAATACGTAAAGGTTAGTATTGTCACACTACAGGGATGGACTAAATCACATACTGAAATTCTCCTCTCGCCTGGGACAAAGACTTTGGTGAACTTAACTTAGTGTTCTGCATGCTACACACTGGAAAAGAATTTGATTATCTGGTAATACAGAGTTAGGGAATCATGGGAAACACAATAGATTAGTGACTCTTCTTACTAGTTTAACACTTGTATTAGTTTATAATTATTTTAATAGTTGATTATAAACCCCTCCCCTTTAGAGAGATAAGTTGGTTAATCAACCCGAATTGCAATTGGATTCTTCTAAGTCTACCATATTCCTTGTGGGTTCGACCAAACCTTGGTTAGGTTATATATCTTGACAACAACCACTTTATCCTCAAAAATGAGTTGTAGCTTGGGCAACACCAGAATCCCAATTTCATGAGCCAAAACACCGGGACTTTTATGCTCTACCTTCACTTGATGACAATTAGGGTATTCAGATACAAACTAGGCAATATTTTTCTTCATAACATTCCACCAATACACTCCCCTCAAATTTGGATACATTTAGGTAGATCCTAAATGAATGAAATAATGAGAGTTATGCACTTTACTCATGATTACCTCCCTAAGACCATCAACATCCAGAACACATAAACACTCTTCATACGGAAAGACACCATCTCCCCCCTTAGGAGAAAACTTCTATCTTCTTTTTAGCAACCAACTTCTTTAACTCAACTAATGATGGGTCTAAATCTTTTTTGAGCCTTCACATCAACAACCACAAAAGATTCACTCCCATTTTGCACATGAACGCCAGCGTCATTAGAGTCAACCTATCTAACACCCAACCTATCCAAACGGTGAATATCTTTTACCAACTCTTTCTTCCTACTATCAACATGAGCTACACGTCCCATAGAAAGCCTACTAGGAGCATCGGCTACAACATTTTCCTTGTTGGGATGATATTGAACACTTATGTTGTAGTCCTTAAGAAGTTCTAACCACCTCATTTGCCTCAAGTTAAGATCCCTTTGGGTGAAAACATATTACAAACTCTTGTTATTGAAGAAGACATAAACATGAACCCCATACAAATAATGTAACCAAATCTTCAAAGCAAACACAATAGTCGCTAGCTTAAGATCATGAGTCAGGTAATTACGCTCATGCACCATCAATTGCCTCGATGCATTAGTTATCACCTTACTATGTTGCGTAAGTACGCAACCAAAGAAAATTCGAGAAGCATCACAATACACCCTAAACCTATCTAAGCCATCTGGTAGAGTCAAAATAGGTGCCGCTGTAAGCTGATCTTTCAATGTCTGAAAAACTCTTCTCACATTCGTCCGACCAAATAAACTTGACATTCTTTTGAGTCAACTTGGTTCAAGGAGATATAATGCATGAGAAACCTTCGACAAATCTCCTATAATAACCAGCCAACCCAACAAAACATCAAATATCTGAGGGAGTCAATGGTCTATGCCAATTCTTCACGACCTCGGTCTTCTTTGGGTCAATCTTAATACCATCACTAGATACCACATGTCTAAGAAAAGCTATGTCAACAAACCAAAACTCATATTTTATGAAGTTAACATACAATTGTTTCTCCCTCAATGTATGATGAACTGACCACAAATGATCCGTATGCTCCCGCTCACTTTGGGAGTAGATAAGGATATCATCGATAAGACAACCATAAAACTATTGAGAAATGGCATGAACACCCAATTCATAAGGTCTATAAACATAGTCGAAGCATTAGTCGAACCAAATGACATCACCACCAATTCAAAGTGTCCATATCTAGTTCGAAAGGTCATTTTGACAATGTCATGCTCCCTAACATTTAATTGATGATAATCAGAACATAGGTCAAACTTTGGGAAATGGGTGGTCTCTTGAAGTTGATCAAACAAGTCATCGATCCTTCTTAATGGGTATTTATTTATGATAGTTACCTTATTAATTTTTCTATAATCAATGCACATCCGAAGAGAACCATCTTTCTTTCTTACAAATAATGCTAGAGCACCCCATGGCAATATACTTGGTATAATGAAGCCTTTATCTAATAAGTCCTTCAATTGATACTTCAACTCCCTCAACTCAGCTGGTTCCATACGATAAGGAGGAATAAAGATACATTGAGTATTCAGTGAGGAGATATATGCCAAACTCTACTTCCTTTTCGGTAGGAATACATGGAAAATCTTTAAAAAAACACACCTGAAAACTCATTAACCTCCGGAGCTGATTCTAGAGTAGGTACCTCAGACTCCATATCTTTAACCCTTACAATATGATAGGTACAACCTTTAGTAACAATCATTTAGGCTTATAGGTAGGAAATAAACCAACCTTTAATAGTGGAGTCACTAACCTTCCATTCATGAATAGGTTCATCTAGAAATTTGAATTTGAATTTTTGGGTTGTACAATCTATAGAGGCATATGAGGCATGCAACTAATCCATCCTGAGAATAAATATCAAACTCAAACATCTCAAGTTCCACAAGATCACACAAAGGAATTTATTCAAAACCATGACAAGATAACAATAATAGACTCTTTGGGAAACAACAGACTCAACCACGGGAGTATATATCGAAAAGGGATCCCTAAAGTTTTCAGGACTCAAACCAAACTTAACAACTAAAAGGACAATCACAAAAGATAAAATTTAACCTATGAGCAAGCAAAGAAGAAGCATCAAAATAAAATATTTTTAACATACCAACCACGCCATCTGGAGTCTCCTCCACTTCCTGTCAGGCATGCAAAGCATAAATCTTTTGTTTCTGGGGGCATCACCTTGTGGAGCTCCTTGTTAGCCTTGATCACCTTTGTTCTCTTAACCCTGACTCTTCACGACAACTTTAGGAAAATCAACAATCATATGGCTTCTATCACCATACCCATAGCATGCGCCCAAATCTTTATAACAAGAACCCTTTGTGATTCTTTCAAAACTTGCCACATCGCGGAAGTAATGGCCCACCTCTAACTGGTTCATTGAGAGGAGTCACCTAGCATTGGAAAACCTCTCATTAGAACCTTGGCACTGTTGAAAGCGACTATAACCATCATCACGCTTGGAGAATGAGAATTCGCCATCATAACAGAACCTCTTAGAATCATTCACCCTCTTCTCCTCTATCTTTTCTCCTTCAATCTATTTAACTAAGTCATGAGTCTGGAGATGTTGATATTCTAAATAACAATAGCCATACGACACTCTTTTACAATCAAATAAGAGATCTTGGAAATAAACTTCTGCATTCTTGCATAGGATCAGCCACTAGCATAGGATCAACATTGAGAGCTTTGTGAACTTGAGGGAATATTTCCTCACACTCATTCCACCTTGTTTGAGATTGCAACATTCGGTCATCTTAGCTTCCCTAGGCTCAAAAGGGAAGAAACGATCCAAAAAGGCAAGTTTGAGCTCTTCCCAATTAACTCCATCACCAAAGAACCTCTCAATTAACCACTGAGTGTACCAGATGATGCTTACACTCCAACATTTCAGTGGTCGCAGTCAGCAATAAACATAACAAAAGGTTAGGGTCGAATCCACAGGGAATATGAGGATTCACTATATAGATCCACTATCAGTTATTTCAAGCATCGATTACCAAAGTCTCAAAAATTGGGGGGGTGTTGTGATTCAAAATAAAAATTAAAAAAAAAATTAGCACTACATTAATTATGCTAGAAGACAGTCAAATTAATGAAAAACTTGTGATTTGTATTCCCCATGATTCGTTGACTCAATTACCCTATACAACACAACTTTAATTGGGAATTCACATGCACGATGGTAACTTAGGTTCTTCCAGCCCTCTAGTGAAGTTGAAGGCCAAATTTCTCCCTAACTCTTGGTCGGTAGCCATGTTATCCCAACTACCTGTTACCCATTGTCCCAGTCAACCTCCCCTTAGTCAGGTTTGGTTGATTAGACGAGAATACATCAATAGAATCTTGTCATCTATTTCCCTTTTCCTATTCATCATCACCTTGGTCGGGATCGTTATAGTAGGTGGGGTTTGGTTTTTGCCACTACCAAAGATCAACAAAAAATGAAGGGAAATAAACAATGCATGCAAACCTCCAGAAAAAAGAAATGCAAAAAGTCTAGGTTATTTTAAGTCAACTACTCATGGTTCCCACAACCCCATATTCTGGGTGCTAAGCTATTCATGGCTAATGAAAAATCAACCATAAAAATAGAAGACATAGTTGAGAATTTTACCTAAAACAATGAAGTACAAGAACACCTTCGAGTTGAAAACCACTAGCTTGCATTTCTTGCAAATGAGTACAATGTGATTTTTCAACACCCAAAAGTGGGTCTCAAATTAAAAATAGAAATCTACACTAAACCCTAGAAATATTCTAAAGAGAATATTCAAAGTGTGGAACAACAGATTCAAAGTCTGAAGTCTCTTTCTAAAACTATATCATTAAGTATTTGTACTTTTTTCAAATTCACCAAAAAAATTAAATTGAAAAGACAGTTGGCAGCAGGTATGTCGCACGGGTATGACTTGTAGGGTTACCTACGAGTTGTAATCGGTGTCTCGTAGTCTAGGCCTTTAGTTCCTGGTCAAAACTTTTAGCTTATTGTTTCTTGCTATGATCCCCACCTATATGAGTCATAGTGAGACCTACAATTCGTAGGGTGTCCTTATAGGTCTGACCTCCACTTCTCAGATTTTGAACTTTGCTCTCTGGAATATGCTACGGAATGCATCCTATGACTCGTAGAATGAGCTACAGCTAGTACGATCGCTTGTAGGACCTGACTTGATCAAAATTTACACTTTTCTTCCCAAAGTCATGCAAATCTATATTTTCTACACAAAAACACATAAAACCCATAAAATGTCGTATTAAGATATTGCAAAATCCCTTTTTTTAGAATCTGATGTGTTATATTTTGGCAACTCATTAACGCCCTCAACTTAGAATTTGTGTTTGTCCTCCAGTGACGACTCAATCAAAATAGACAATAAGAAACACATAGTAGCAACTCTAATGGAATATACATTACTTCACTCATATTCAGGTACCTACTTCTCAATTTCAAAACCTGATTGCAGTGTTACTAAGCAAACCAAAATATAATAATGCATCCGGAAATCCAACTATGACAAGTGAAGGATTATAAACAATCCACAGTTACTAGACTAGTCATATGCCAATCATGAAGTGTAAATGGCCTCACAGAAAAGAAGACCCTCTATCTCACTCGAAATGCATTCAAAATATGGTGACTATGCAAGCATTATCATTTTCACAAATAAAATTCATGCATAATGACTAACACCATAAGCTTACCCTTATACTCAAACATCGGACAGATGACAAGGTGGAGTCAGATCACTTGTGGACTTAAAAGGCTTGTAACATAGACTTATGGGACTTTGGTATGACATTTTAGACAAGTAGTGACTAAAAGTTATCCTTGAACCGTGTTTTTAACACCCTTACCTCCATAACTTAACCATGTTCATTAAATCCACCCTTATTCTTCCTTTTTAAGCTTTTTCCGGGTGCTTTCTTTCTCTTTTTCAGTTGTGCCTTATTTTTGAACTCATTTTGCTGTTTTCTTCAATCCAAGGCAACTTTTCTTTTCTTTTTCTCACTCGGTACATGACTTTTTCTTTTCTTTCTTTCTTTCCCAGCTAACCAACTAATTTTCATTACTTTACTATAATAAAGCCACCTTCAACTTAGGCTTTTTGCCTAAGGTAAAGCACACAATATCTATTCCCCAAACCTGGGACACTATTCATAGCCACCCTCAACTTAGTCTTTTAGCCTCAATCAAGGTTCACATGTCCAAGGATAGATCAGGGCTAATATAAAGGTATTTGACAAAACAAGGCTAGGCTAGCTAGGTGTCAAGAAAGAATAGGTACTTGAGAAGCTTAAACAATTGGAACAATGGATCAACTAGAACATTTGGAAGGTCATTTAGGTAAGAGTGGACTTATTAAAAGAACAATGGCCTAAGATCATTTCCCAATCAACCACATCACCAGTCCAATCTTAGAGTAATAAGGCAAGTTCTCATACATAATACATGAATGCAGAAAGATAAGCTCACACATATGGCATCACATACACAATAAAGTATAGACTCACAGGCCATGCTTCAAGAATCAACTTGCCTTCTCTTTTTCAGAACAGACATTGCAGATAATCATATGAAGGATAGCAATAATAACCAACAATCATAATAATTTTGATGGTACCAAATTTTCAAATCATTCAAAAAGCATTTTAAGATTATATATATGCCAAAAGATAGTAACTACTGTATATCTACAAATTACCTATACTACCTAAATATGTCGATTCATCAGAAATTAAAAACAACCACAAGGAAAAGGAAACACGACAAGAAAACCTTGGGATTAAAATAGGGGAAGTTGTGGAACCAAGGCTAATCAGACTTCACCTTAATGCATAACTTGCCACAGCACACCAAAATGAAACATGATTCTCACACTCCAACATTTCAGTGGTCGCAGTCAGCAATAAACATAGCCAAAGGTTAGGGTCAAATCAACAAGAAATACGAGGCTTGACTATATAGATCCATTATGAATTATTTCAAGCATCAATTACCAAAGTCTCTAAAATGGGGGGAGAGGTCCTACGATTCAAAATAAAATTAAAAAAAAAACTAGCACTACATTAATTATGCTAGAAGTTAGTCAAATTAATGGGCAACTTGTGATTTGTGTTCCCTATGATTCGTTGATTGAATTACTCTAGACAACATAACTCTTATTGCAAATTCACATACATGATGGTAATTTAGGTTCTTCCATCCCTCTAGTGAAGTTGAAGGTCAAATTTCTCCATGACGCTTGGTCGGTAACCATGTTATGCAAACTACCCATTACCCATTCTTCCAGTCAACCTCCCCTGGGTCAGGTTTGGTTGATTAGAAGAGAATATATCAATAGAATCTTGTCATCTATTTCCTTTTTCCTATTCATCACTACCTTGGTCGGAATCGTTATAGTAGGTGGGATTTGGTATTTGCCAGTACCAAAGATCAATTAAAAACGAAGGAAAATAAACAATGCATGCAAACCTCCAAACAAAGAAATGCACAAAGTCTAGGTTATTTTAAGTCAACTACTCACGGTTCCCACAACCCCAAGTTGTAGATTCTTAGCTATTCATGGCTAAGGAAAAATCAACAATAAAAATATAAGACATAGTTGAGAATTTTACCTAAAACAATGAAGTGTAAGAACACCTTGAAGTTGAAAACCACTAGCTTGGATTACTTGCAAATGAGTACAATGTGTTTTTTCAATCCCCACAAGTGTGTCTCAAATTAAAAATAGAAATCTACACTAAACCCTAGAAATATTCTAAAGAGAATATCCAAAGTGTGGAATAACGGATTCAAAGTCTGAAGTCTCTTTCTAAAACCATATCATTAAGTATTTGTACTTTTTTCTAATTCACACAAAATTAAATAGAAAAGATAGATGGCAGCAGGTATGTCGCACAGGTATGACTCGTAGGGTGACCTACGAATCGTAAACGGTGTCTCGTAGTCAACACTTCGCATTTTGGACTTGACTGTTATGACCCACTACTATGAGTTGTTTCTAAGGATATGACTCATACTCTCCTCTCGTAGTCTAGGCCTTCAGTTCCTAGTCCAAACTTTTAGCTAACTTTTTCTTGCTACGATCCCCACCTATACGAGTCGTAGTGAGACCTACGATTCATAGGGTGGCCTCATAGGGATGACCTTTACTGCTCAGATTTTGAACTTTGCTCTCTGGAATGTGCTATGGAGTTCATCCTACGACTCGTAGCACGAGCTACGACTAGTAGGATGGCTCGTAGGACCTGACTTGATCAATATCTACACTTTTCTTCTCGAAGTCATGCAAACCTATATTTTCTACACAAAAACACATAAAAACCATAAAAAGTCATATTAAGAACTTGCAAAATCCCTTGTTTTAAACATCTGATATATTGTATTTTGATAGAACATTAACACCCTTAACTTAGAGCTGGTGTTTGTCCTCAAGAAATGACTCAATCAAAATATACAATAAGAAACACATAGTAACTACTCTAATGGAATATACATTACTTCACTGAGATTCAGGTACCTACTTCTCAATTTCAAAACCTGATTGCAGTGTTACTAAGAAAACCAAAACATAATAATGCATCCGGCAATTCTACTATGACAAGTGAAGGAGTATCAACAATCCACAATTACCAGACTAGTCATATGCCAATCATGCAGTGAAAATGCTCTCGCAGAAAAGAAGACCCTCTATGTCACTCAAAATGCATTCAAAATATGGGGACTATGCAAGCATTCACACTTTCACAAATAAAATTAATGCATAATGACTAATGCCGTAAGTTTGCCCCTTTAATCAAACTTCAGACCGATGACAAAGTAGATTCAGATCACTTTAGGACTTAAAAGGCTTGTAACATAGACTCATTGGACTTTGGTATGACATTTTAGGCAAGTAGTGACTAAAAGTTATCCTTGGACCATGTTTTTCAACACCCTTACCTCCATAACTCAACCATTTTCATTACATCTACCCTTATTCTTTCTTTTTTAAGCTTTTCCCGGGTGCTTCCTTTCTCTTTTTCAGTTGTGCCTTATTTTTGATCTCATTTTGATGTTTTCTTTAATCCAAGGAAACTTTTCTTTTCTTTTTCTCACCCGATACATGACTTTCTCTTTTCTTTCTTTCTTTCCTAACTAACCAACTAATTTACATTACTTTATCACAATAAAGGCCACCTTCAACTTAGGCTTTTATCCAGAGGTGAAGCACAAAATATCTATTACCCAAACCAGGGACACTATTCATAGCCACCCTCGAGTTAATCTTTTAGCCTCAATCAAGGTTCACGTGTTCAAGGATAGATCTGGGCTAATATCAAGGTATTCGAAAAAACAAGGCTAGGCTAGCTAGGTGTCAAGAAAGAATAGGTACTTGAAAAGCTTAAACAATTGGAACAAGGGATCAACCAGTACATTTGGAAGGTCATTTAGGTAAGAGTGGACTTACTAAAAGAACAATGGTCTAAGATCCTTTCCCAATCAACCACATCACCAGTCAAATCTTAGAGTAATAAGGAAAGTTCTCATACATAATACATGAATGTAGAAAAATAAGCTCACACACATGGCATCGCATACACAATAAAGTATAGACTCATAGGCCATGCTTCAAGAATCAACTTGCCTTCTCTTTATCAGAACAGACATTGCCAGATAATCATATGCCGGATTGCAATAATAACCAACAATCAAGATAATTTTGACGGTACCAAATTTTCAAAACATTCAAAAAGCATTTCAAGATTATATATATGCCAAAAGATAGTAACTAATGTATATTTACAAATTACCTACACTAACTAAATATGTTGGTTCAACAGAAATTAAAAACATCTACAAGGAAAAGGAAACTTGGCAAGAAAATCTTGGGATCGAGGGTAATCAGACTTCACCTTAATCCATAACTTGTCACAGCCCACCAAAATGAAACATGATGCTCACACTCCAACATTTCAGTGATCACACTCAGCAATAAATATAACCAAAGGTTAGGGTAGAAACCACAGGGATTACGAGGCTCGACTATATAGATCCACTATCAATTATTTCAATCATCGATTACCAAAGTCTCTAAAATGGGGGGGTGGGGGTATTGTGATTCAAAACAAATTTTAAAAAAACAAAAACTAGCACTACATTAATTATGCTAGAAGATAGTTAAATTAATGGACAACTTGTGATTTGTGTTCCACATGATTCGTTGACTCAATTACTCTGGACAACATAACTCTTATTGGGAATTCACATGCACGATGGTAACTTAGGTTCTTCCAGCTCTCTATTGAAGTTGATGGTCAAATTTCTCCATGACGCTTGGTCAGTAACTATAATATGCCAACTACCCGTTACCCATTGTCCCAGTCAACCTCCCCTTAATCAGGTTTGGTTGATTAGACGAGAATACACCAATAGAATCTTCTCGTCTGTTTTCGTTTTCCTATTCATCACTACAGGATCGTTATAGTAGGTGGGGTTTGGTATTTGCCACTACCGAAGATCAATAATAAATGAAGGGAAATAAACAATGCATGCAAACCTCCAAACAAAGAAATGCACAAAGTCTAGGTTATTTTAAGTCAACTACTCATGGTTCCCACAACCCCAAGTAGGTACTTAGCTATTCATCGCCAAGGAAAAATCAACAATAAAAATAGAAGACATAGTTGAGAATTTTACCTAAAACAATGATGTATAAGGACACCTTCAGGTTGAGAACCACTAGCTTGGATTACTTGCAAATGAGTACAATGTGATTTTTCTATCCCCAAAAGTGGGTCTCAAATTAAAAACAGAAATCTACGCTAAACCCTAGAAATATTCTAAAGAGAATATACAAAGTGTGGAACAACTGATTCAAAGTTCGAAGTCTCTTTCTAAAACCATATCATTAAGTATTTGTACTTTTTTCTAATTCACACTAAAAATTAAATAGAAAAGATAGTTGGCAGTAGGTATATCGCACAGGTACGACTCGTAGAGTGACCTACGAGTCGTAATTAGTGTCTCGTAGTCAACACTTTGCATTTTGGACTTGACTGTTATGACCCACTGCTATGAGTTGTTGTTAAGGGCACGACTCATATGCTCCTCTCGTAGTGTAGGCCTTCAGTTCCTGGTAAAAAATTTTAGCTCACTGTTTCTTGCGATGATCTCCACCTATACGAGTCGTAATGGACATCCTCGAGCCTCTTCTAGACTCTATCCTCGAAGGAATCTACTCTGGCATCCACAAATCTAACTCGCTGATCTATCATCTCATGAGTGAATGCCTTGGCCGTCTCCTTTGATTCCTAGATTGTCTGATGGATCTATTGTTTGATCTGGCTAGATAATCTACTCAACTGGAGCTCCAGATTCACCACTCTGCGCACTTGCCAGAAAATCAAAAGCAAACACAAGAGAAAATTCTGTAGAGTCAACCAAAGTAGTGGATGGTGCTGGTGCAGGTGTGCTGGAGTATAGCATCACCTCGGTCTCAATAGCTGGAGGTGGCTCTAAAGTAGCTGGAGTAGTAACGGTGGTAGATGAAGATTGCTCCTGAGTTTGTGGCTCTAGAGGGAACAAATTTGGTATGGGGGGAGAAGGTGCTCTCTGTAGGGACACCAGGATCATCAACCTTAATCAGGCTGGGATCCATGGTGTGCACAATCTCTACATGTGTATCGTGGTGCGGATGGACACAAAAAACTACCTCACTGCATAAACGGTGAATCAAAATAGGTAATGAAAGTGAAGTGTTAGTCTTGACACCGAACTCGTGTATCTGCTCTGCCATGACTTTGGCCCAATCAATCTCGTATCCAGCTAGGATGCTGGCTAATAGTACAGCTAGCTCTAAGTTGATCGCACTATATGTAAAAATAGGCCTGATGGGCCAACGGATAAGAGACCACCAATATTTGGTGCAGCATGACAGGTGGGATTTCAAGATCTGATCAGCGTGGTTTATGATCCATGTAGTCTCAAAACATTCCTCGCATATCTGCCCAGCTATCCATTCAAGTAGCTCAATTTTTTCCCTAACAACCTTCTTATTCATCGCTTTATCCAGCTATCATACTCATGGTGACACGAGGCACTTAATAGTTTATCCTAAATTGAACCCGTTTTTTTCTTTGCCTTTCAAGATATTGCGTATATAGAGAAAGATAGCCAGTCCTCGATAGCATCGCCTGTATTGTCAACTACCTAATCCCTGACCAAACCTTATTGTAACTTTGGATGATCAACAGGTTTCTTGTTCCTAGGCAAATCTAGGAGAAAAGTGGCATACTAGGCTGCGTAGAACTCCAGACTAGAGAAGGGGCATACTTTCCCAACCACTGTGAAGTCACCATAGTCCGTGTCTATCAATCTCAGCATCTAAAACCAGCACCTTGTCCAATCCAGAGTCATTCAACCTCGACTCCTCTTGGAACTACCTGACAGGTTTTCCCTATCCTTTTGGCTCTAACCCCTTTTCATATATAGCTTTCATTCCTGGGATTCCCTATCCTAGGTTGGTTGGAGTTTTTGACTCTGCTTCCTCCTTTTCATCCTGTGATGCCTTCCCAAAATTTGTATCGGTGTGAGTAGGAGTCATCTGTGGATAACTATTATGGGACCTATCACCATTGCCCTCATATTAGGAGGGACTATCAACTTCTACTGGGGCCTATGCAGTGTGGGCTTGAGTTTGAGGCACAGTTGCCTTGGGGTCAATTCGGACTTTGTGGACTTCCATAGATCCCTCAGACTGCTTAGTCTCAAAGGACTCATCAACTAACTTCCTCTAGATGGCTAGGATAACTTGTTTATCTTTTGGAGACAACATACCTGAAAATCAACCACCATACCACAAAGTGACCACCATAATGTTTATTAAAGCAAGAATCAACTAAGAGAATAGCAAGGAAGAACAAAAGAAAAAACAAAAGAAATAAAACAAATCACTAAAGTAGTTCCAGGTTTTTAGATACGAGGCACAAGTACGACTCGTAGGATGACCTACAGGTCATACAATAGCCTCATTGTGCTAAGGTACCTAAAAAATAACATTTTGATCACAAATGTGAGTTGCAGGAATTACTCGTAGGATGACCTATGTGTCGTAGTCTTGGCTCGTAGTAGGGAGAAAAATATAATTTCGAACAGGGCAGGTCCTATGAGTCCCTCACTAAGATTCGTAGTAGGCACTACTAGTCATAGATGGGTCTCGTATTGTAAGTGTTAAGGAACCTTAGGTGACTGTGCCTCCTACGAGGGACTACTATGACTCATAGAGTAACTTACGAATTGTATGGGGTCCTTATAGCGAAAAACAGAAGACACCTGTGGTGCCTGTAACCTTTCCCCAACAACCAAAAAGGACCAGCAATGAAGCACGAGTTCACACTATCTCAAACACATAATTAATTCCCATTAACAGATCATGACAAATCCCAAGTCAACAATAATCCCAAAATCAAACATCATTCCCTAATTACATACGATATCTAACCAAGATCAACTAATCACCAAACTGCAATTACTAACACTAATACACACTAAAAGGAGTCTAATAATTCAAGATAAAATCCCACAAGGAGTATTTAGTGGATGGATGATATTCAAGAAATACACTAACTCAGGTCAAAACATGACATGAGTTCAAAACTCATCAACAAAAATCATGTACCACATATGATCAATATGACATCACCACACTCAACTAACTAAAGCGGTTTCATCATTCAAAACCACACTGAGGAATTTAAATGACCATGTCCCAACTTCTTATATGTACACAATCATCTCCTCAAGGGTATATTCAAAATCTTCATTCAACACACAATCATTTAACATGAAATAAAACTGATAACACGAGTGTGCTAAAATCAACCAAGGAAACTTACCACTTGAGAGAATGGAGAGCAAAAAGATGCAATGAGAAAAATGGGAAGAAGAAGCCAAAACCTAGTGTATTGTACTTGCCGGAATGGCTTGCTGGGAAATAATGTGGATGATCAGAACGGTGATCGGAATGGTGAGGAGAAAGGAATTGGGAGCAATTTTCAATTTTTAGGGGAAGAGATATGGGTTTAGGGGTCAAAATGAATTTTGACCTCTTTTTATATCAAACCGGATCTTCATTTAAAAACCTGTATATCAGGGCTATGAAACCCCAACTACGAGTCGTAGAGCCTTCTACGGCTCATAGGTTTTGATCTTATAGCAGACCTCAATACATAGTGAAATTGAACTTCATACCTAGGCACTACGAACCCTACTTATGACTCGTAGAGGACCCTACGAATTGTAAGGTTGGCTAGTAGTGTGTTTGCCAACTTTAAATACTTACTTTTTTCCTCTATGAGGCATAACTACGAGTCGTACTATGCACTACGATTCGTAGGCCTTCTCGTAGAGGCTGCTCCAAATGCAGTTTTATTCAACTCTTCAACTCTTAATCTATACTTGCAAACCAAACCTCAAAAACATTAATGTCCAAAGGTAATACAACTGATCCAATGTCTTTAAACTTCTCAACAATTATCAAACTACCACTTAACAATTCAAACAAAATAAATAGTCTCAAAATAATCCAAAAACATAAAAGATACTTGGGTTACCTCTCAAGAAGTTTCTTGTTTAACGTCATCACTTGACTTTGTTATCTTGAGTACTCAGAATTCCTCATTGGTTAATGGGATCTTATCATTACTTCTCTGACCTCTCCTTTGGTCTCTGTGCATAATCTCTAACTTTGTTGCAAGTTGCTCAACCCTGTAATCAAGTCTTTGTAATGCCATGGCTTGCTGATCAACTTTATAGTTTACCTTGATGACATCTCACTTTTTCTACTATATATCCTCTTCTTATTCATTAGTTTTGGTAAGCACTTGCTTAAGCATATGCTCGATCCTTGGGAGTTTATCGATGATATATTATTGGTATGGCAACCTAAGCCAATTGGGCACACTCTCCTTTCTTGTAGAGCTTGTAGTTCTCTTTGATGTACTAGTGGATGGAACTATTTGTTCTTGAAGTGGTTGGTAAACTTGGGTGACGGCAGACAATTTATCAATATATTTAGCAATTTCATTAAATGGCCGCCTTTGAAATTCCCAACAATAACCTCCAAACAAGGCATCAAAAATGCCATTGTTGTTCAGAAGTTAGTGCTCAATAGAAACTAGTCACTAATACATCATCAGTAGAGCGTGATGCCGCTTCGTCCCCAGACACTTCCTATACCTTTCCCAAGCTTCTCCTAAAGATTCTGCCAGCACTCGTTTAAAATTGCAAATGTTATCTCGTAGCTCTTACTTGTTGGGTTCTTTGTTAAAATTCATGAGAAAGACTCTCTAAACACCCCCTCCCACAGTTAGCAAAAACATATGGTGGGAGAATTGACCACCACTCTACAGCTTCATACCTTAGAGTCATGGGAAAGTTTCATGAGCCATGGCATCCCAAGCAGGATGTCTTGCCCCAAACAGCCCCCTAAATGTTTGAGTAAAATGTTGGAGGTGGGTTTGGGGATCTTCAAACTCTTGCCCATAGAAAAGGACATGTCTCTGCAAGGTCTCTAGTAAATCACTTCTAATGTAGACCCTCTATTCGGTCACTGTGCTAATCAACCTGTGAATAAAACTAAGCAACAAAGACAAAAATAAAAGTAAAATACAAGAGATTAAAAATTAACACTTGAACTAACTAACAATGAAATCAAGTAAAGAACCTAGCTGTATTCCCCAGCAATGGCGTTATAATTTTTTATGTTCACGCTCAAACTGTAAATAGATCGCAGTCAGCAACAAACCTAACCAAAGGTTAAGGTTGAATCCAATGGGAATATGGGGCTTGACTATATAGATCCACTATCAATTGTTTCAAGCATCGATTACCAAAGTCTCTAAAATAATGGGGGTTTGTGATTCAAAATAAAATTGAAAAAAAAACAAAAACTAGCGCTTCACTAATTATGCTAGAAGACACTCAAATTTAAGGACAACTTGGGGTTTGTGATCCCATGATTCATTGACTTTATTACCATAGACAACATAACTCTAATTGGGAATTCGCATGCAGGATGGTAACTTAGGTTCTTCCAGCACTCTTGTTATGGTAAAAGCCGAATTTCACCGTGGCTCTTGGTTAGCAACCATGGTGTGGCAACAAACCGTTAGCTATAGTCCCAGTCAATCTCCCCTTAGTCAGGTTTTGTTTGATTAGATGAGAACACAACGATCAAATCCTATCGTCTACTTCCCTTTTTCTATTTGTCACTACTTTGGTCGGTATCGTGACAGTAGGCGAGGTTTTGTGTTGGCCACCACCAACCATCAATCAAAATGAAGGAAAATAAATAGTACATGCTAAACCCAATCAATGTAATGCACAAAGTCCAGATTATTTCAACTCAATTACTCATGGTTCCCACACCTAAGATATGGGTGCTTAGCTAGTCACGGCTAATGCAAAATTAACAACAATGAAAATAGAAGACGTAGTTGAGAATTTTACCCAAAACAAAGAAGAACAAGAATAACTTCAAGTTGAAAACCAGAAGCTTGGATTAATGGCAATGAGTACAATGTGATTTTTCAATCCCCAAAAGTGGGTCTCAAATTAAAAATAGAAATCTACAATAAACCCTAGAAATATTCTAGAGAGAATATTCAAAATGTGGAACAAATAATTCAAAGTTTGAGGTCTCTTTCTAAAACCCTATAGTTAAGTATTTATACTATTTATAAATTCAACATAAAAATTAAATAGAAAAGATAGTTGGTAGTAGGTACGTCTCGTAGGTACGACTCGTACGGTGACCTACTAATCACAATTAGGGTCTCGTAGTTAGCACATGGCATTTTTGACTTGACTGTTACAATCCACTTTTATGAGTCATTGTTTGGGCTACAACTCTTATGCTTCCCTCATAGTCTAGGCCTTCAGTTCTTGGTCCAAACTTTTAGCTCACTGTTTCTTGCTACCATCTCCACCTATATCAATCGTAGTGAGACCTATAACTCATAAGGTGGCCTCATAGGGCTGACCTGCACTTCTCAGATTTTGAACTTTGCTCCCTGGAATGTACTACAAAGTGCATCGTATGGCTTGTAGCATGAGCTACGACTCGTAAGACCTAACTTGATCAAAATCTGCACTTTTCTTCCCAAAGTCATGCCAACCTGTATTTTCTACACAACCAACACCAAAATATATAAAAACCATAAAAGACCGCATTAAGAAATTACACAATACCCTGTTTTAGGCATTAAAATGTGCTGTATTTTGACAGCACATCAAAGAACTTGAGCCACATCCTGTAATTAATAAGCATCTACCTCAGATTTCTCCTCTACAGTCACATCCATAATAGAGAACACATCAGAGAGTTCATCAATGAAGTTTTGAGCATCTTCATTAGCCTTTGATCCATAAAACTTCAGAGGATTCATTGGGGTAAAATCTCCCACTCTAGAAGTCAAAGTGGGAGCATGAGATAGAAGGTCCTTTCTAGCCAAAGTGGTCACCACTTGGGAAAGAAATATAATAGCATTACGGAATTCACCATTAGTGATTGTCTCTCCCATAGGCTCTTAAGGAGCTTAGTCCACATTAGCCAAGGCCTGTCTTGGTAGGGCATCTCTTCGTGGAGGCATTTTTTGTAACATAGAAAGGACATTATCATGGTTAGGAAGCATTAATACATGGTCCAAAGCACGACATAAGACATCAGAAAGTGAGACAATTCTTAGAACACCATCATAGCCTCCCACTCCTTGGTATGGTGCACTTCACACCCAAGAATTGGACTCTACTTGACGTAGCATGTTGGATTTTGAGGAACATTTATAAAGATAGAGCTCTGATACCAAGCCTATCACGATCTGGACCTAGAATTTGGGAGTGACATGGCAAATAGAAACCCGAGAGTCCCCAATAAAGCCTCAATGTATCGACATTCACATCATCAGTTTGAAAATGCATAACAAAGTAGTAAATGCATAGTTCTAAGGGATGGAAAAGTAGGAATCACGCTATGGGGATCTTATAGGGATAGAGATTAGCATGATCCACATTCTAAGGGGTGAATAAGTATGACTCACTATGGGGATAGATCAGGACTTAGGACTTTCCATATTTCTATATCATATCATAACTAATATCATAATATCCATATTCAATAGGTACCCATAACCACAATATCCAAATAGAAAAACATAGCATACATCCGTACAAGACTCTATATGTTTTCCAAGAGTGCCTCTAAGTCATAGAATAGGAAAGGGGACAAGACATGTCTCAGGCTCACCTCAAAGTAAATATAAGATAAGCAGCAACAACATAATGGGTAGATAGATGATGGCTTGTCCTTGCATGATAGGACTCACCACAACAACTTTCATGAATCTGACTAGCTGTCAAAAGGTAGATGGATATAGTCTCTGATCCCTACATGGTTAGATCATGTAGGCAAAAGTATGTGAGTACATTTGAGTATTCTAAGTATGGGGGCATGCAATGCATATGAACTTCGTAAACCTACATTCAATATTAGATGACAAGGGAACATATATATAGAAAGAAATATATAGACAAAGAAGAGTAATATATCAATATGCAATGAAATTCATGATGCATGAAATGCCATAATGATTATTATATAGGGGATGTGACCATAACCGATATGTCAAACCTGCGCAATCAAATACATGAATTTTCCTGATGA
This sequence comes from Solanum clarkiae, assembly GCA_011800125.2. Lineage (NCBI taxonomy): Eukaryota > Viridiplantae > Streptophyta > Magnoliopsida > Solanales > Solanaceae > Solanum > Solanum clarkiae. The sequence goes on along the minus strand of JAABOM020065997.1, from coordinate 33,679 downwards.
AAGCCTCCCATCGGGTGAGAGAAGATTACTTGTCAAAGGTAATCTACACCACACCTTAGGACCCGATCATTTTGGTGTGATGGCCACCTTCCTTATGACCTAGCCATTTCTAATAGATTTCCATATCTTAAATATCATAATTATAACCATAACTTACGACCTGATCATTTCGGTAAAGGTTACCATATACCTATGATGGCACATAGTTCAAGAGAACGAATGAGGACCCTTGGGGATAGCCCTGACTGCTCCAATTCCATTCAGTGCGAAGTCATCATCCAACAAGAATACATATACAAATACATGCTTTCGAAAGACACATAGATCATTTAAAATAATTTCAATGAATATGTAGGCTTAAATGCCAAACATTCTTCATAATAAGGCATACTTGGGATCAAAAGTTGAATCATACTTCAATTCACACTTCCATGCATAGGAATAGCTCATTCACTTATATAGAAGATGGTTTAAACATTGTTCAGCCATACGGTAGTGAATTAATTCCCAGTCCTTGTACACACTGCCCATCATAAGAGTTGCTCAAAGAGCCATATTATTGATGTTTATGTGATCACATTTTTGTCATTACCATACTTTTGATCAAAATCATATTAGTAAACACATATGGGCTTAACCCATCGAATAATTTTCATCAAAACCATATTCTTAAATATATGTGGGCTTAAACTGCTGATTATTTTCATCAAAACCAATACTCATGTATGCATTTTCCATAAATAATATGAGAATAGCATGGGCAATAGATATTCAAACTTCAATCTAGAATACAATAACAAATTTAAGTAAATCAACATTTAAATCACAATTTAGATTACCTATGCTTGAATCAAACATTAAAGGGGACATGCACATTCAAATCTTCATAATATCAATGCAATTCAATGTATTTGGGCTTAAATCACTTTAAAAATAATAATTAAACATAGCACACATCTCAATTGAATCAAATAAATAATAATCTAAAAGACCTATTGTTAAAGTAAACTCAATTTCATAAAATCAAATGCAAAAGAGTTTGGGGTCTTCATGGTTGAAAGGGACCATGAATCAATTCTACATACCTTATCTAACAAAGAAGAAATAAGAAGAATTTGATTGAAGAAGAGACCCTTCCTTAAGCTACAACTTAATTACCAATGGCTCACTTGAGAGGAGTCTTTAGATACGAGTGTTGAATAGTTCTGACTGCATAAATTGAACTTGAATATGAATAGAAGAGTATAGGTCTTTCAAGAGGATTAGGATAGGCTAGAAAGTCATACACAACCCTTAGAAATAGCCAAAATTACAAGAAAGCCATTAATGAAATGGATGTCAAAAAGTGTTAGGGGTCCTGTAATGGAACCATGCGGACAATGTAGGGGTCACACGGACCATGTAGTTGTCCGTGAGGCTTCACTTAGACAAATTCTCCACTGACGATATTTTGAGATAGTGACATCTCACAGCTAGTGTAGGGGTTACATGGACCATATGAGGTTCATGTGTAAAGTGCCTTGGACGAAAATGTGATTTTCAAAGCTAATGCTCCCTCACGAGCCAACACACAGCCAATGAGGAGTCATAATGTCGTATAGGGTTCATGTGATGAATGCCTTGGTCTTGAACTCCAACTTAAGGATAAGACTCTACACACAAGGCCAAGGGCCACCTCAAGGCTCCTCCATACAGCCCCTGAGAAGTCACACGACCCGTGGTGGTGCCCATGCAATGTCACCTTTGTCAAACACTTTCCAGAACCAAATTCCATGCACTATTAAGGCCATAGTATGACAAGAAACCAGGGAGTAGTCTCACAGTCACCATATCTCAACAACATCAGTCTATATACCCCCAAAGATAAGGGATAGAATAGAATATGCACCTATCCCACGACATCAGCTCATACACAACCCTTACCAAGCCTTCTTATAGTAACCATTATTAGAAAATATCAAATTCTAGAGTATTCACAATTAACAACATAGACCACTATCTTCAAGTAGTATCTACTACACATACCAAGCACATCTAGCATCTCAAATAAATCTAAGTCCAACATGCACATAATCTTACCTAATGTAACATTTAGAGAAAGCCTACCCTTCTTGTCTATCGATGTTGCGAGCCAAAAATCAGTCCAGCTAAGCTTTTTCTCTCTGTATAGCTTCCTGTTTTCTCTATAGCTAAGCTTTTTCTCTCTGTATGGCCAGAAATTGACATCAAAACAAATTCAAGAAGATAGAGAAACTGTTCCTAAATGAAATTTCATTCTTATTGAAAAATATTTCTTACATAACTTCTCGGTCAAATTTTGTGAAAATACAACCAAATTAACATATTCTAAGCATACCACAACCTTCCTCTCAAAAAATAAAGCAACTTAGACACAAATTTCACTTAATTTTATTAAGAAATGGCAAAGATATCACAATGTAAAGTTTTCACTCATTTTCAATATATAACCAGCGAAAACAAAGATTTTATGACCAGCGACTATTTTTGTACTTTTTGAGGCTAGCCCCATGCCATCTTTTGTAGTTGTAGGGGAGGATGTTCAGGAGTTGCTGACAGCCTACATGGAGCAATTGCAGGCCTTACATTTGTTGTAGTCGCTAAGGGTTAAGTTTACTTCTTACCAGCTTAATGGAATCGCCAGGCAGAGGAGGTGAACTTACCAAGAGACCAGGCCAGCAAAGGTCGCACTGATGACTTGGACATAGTTAACAAAGACTCTTATGACTAGGTTTATATCCAGAAGCTTTAGAGATCATCGTCTGGATCAGCTTGCGGGACTTAAGCAGGGACAGAAGACTGTGTCCTAATGTTGCCCAAGCTTCACCTCCTTTTTGAAGGCTAAAGCAGTTGTTGTCATGATATATAACCTAATTGAGGTTAGGGTAATCCCACAAGGAATATGGTAAATATAGAAGAATTTCAAGCAGTTTGAGCTGACTAACCTATTTATCTCCCAAAAAATGGTTTGGGGTTGCTGAAAACTATAGAAAGAAATCCTAGGCTAAGACAAGTGTGAAATTAGTATGAAGAGTAACTATGGTACAGTGTTCCCCATAATTCCTTAACTTGGTATTACCATATAACTAAAGTCTTTTCTAATGTGTAGCATGAAGAATGTTAAGTTAAGTTTACCAAACCCTTTGATCTAAGTGACAGACAATTAAACTATGTGAAATAATTAGAAAATCTTGTCGGTGTTTGATACAGCTTGTATTAAGGACCCATAGGGTGACCTACGAGTCGTAGTCGAGCTTTCGTGGTTAGCACTTGGCCATTTCGGCTGTATGGCTATGATCTACCTCTACGAGTTATAGTCTGGTCTACGACTCTTAGTACCTTCTTGTAGTCTACTGTTGCATTTCTTGATCAAATTTTGATCAACATTGTTAATTGCTACGACGCCTCCCTTTATGTCTTAGAGGGGACTACGACTAGTACCTTGAGCTCATATGGATGAAATTCAAATTTTTGGATTTTATTTTTGAAAACTATTAATTGCTACGAAGTAGCCTCTACGACATGTAGCTTGGGCTACGACTCGTAGTAGAGTTCATAGATCCTCAAAATAACCAAGAATCCATAAGTTTTCCCAAAATTAAACCAACCTATATTTTTTGTAAAAATAAACACAAAAACAAACAACAACCATAAAAAGTAGCATTGAGAACACACAAAATCCCATGTTTTAGGCATCAAATGTATTGTATTTGGATAGCGTATCAATATATTCAACTTAGAGTTATTATTTATCCTCAAGCAATGACTCAATCTAGATAGATAATAAAGCAAAACATAACAATCAACCAATGGCATATACCATAGTCAAATTTGGCTCAGGTACTCGTTATAGCTTTTTCAAAACATGATCATGTAGCTAATAACCAAACCACAACATATTGATACATTTGACAATCCAACTATGACAAGTTAAGTAGTATGACCAATTTACATTCACTGAACAAGTCAAATGTTAACCATACAATGCAAATGGACTCACAAGAAAGAAGTCCCTTTTTAACACTCAATATGCTTTCAAAAGTTGTTCTTGGGACTATGGGAGCATACTCGCTTTCATGAATGAGATCCATACATGATGACCAATACCATAGGCTTGCCCTTATACTCGTAACCCTGACTGTTGACTAACTGAATTAGGATCATTTTAGGACTTTATAGGCTTGCCCTAAGTTTGTATGGCATTTTGGACAATTAGTTACTAAGAAACAACCTTGAACCATGCTTTTTAACACTTTCACCTTAACGACTCAACCACTCTCAACTTGTTCTTCCCTATTCTTTATTTTCGAGCTTTTCTGGGTACTTTCTCTTCATTTTCAACTTGTGCGTAATTTTAAACTCATTTTTTTTCAACTCATTCTCATTCTAACGCATTTATTTCTCTTTTCTCTTACCCGGTACATGACTTTCTACTCTATCTTTTATTTCCAACTCACCATCTCATTTTTTTATTATACCACAACATAAGTCACCCTCAACTTAGGCTTTTAACCTTAGGTGAAGTACACAATATCAAATTCCCATACCTGGGCCACTTTTGGTAGTCACCCTCAACTTAGGTTTTTTTCTTCAATGAAGATTCACAATGTTCAAGGCTACATCAGGGCCAATATCATGGTATTTTACTAGATAAGGTAACGATAGTTAAGTATTAAGAAAGAAAAATGTATATGTAAGGCTCAAACATTTGGAACAAGGGATAAAATCTTCCATTTGATTGGTCATTTAGGCAAAAGTGGACTAAATCAAAGAACAAGGGCCTGTGATCCCTTCCTAATCCATATAAGCTCCAGTCCAACTCAAAGTAATAGGGCAAGTTCTGAATCAGTACACAATACATGAACACAACAAAATTAGCTCACACGCATATGACATTGCACACATAGCCAACGAAGTCTCACAGGTCATGTTTCAAGCATTAACTTGCCTTCACTTAATCAGAATAAATGTTGCCAAAACATTCAAATATGCATGATTGCAACATAACTACTAATCAATAAATTTTTCATGGGTACAAATTTTTCAAAGTTTTTCATAAATCATAAAAGCAATGTACATGCCAAAAGTTTAACTACCATATACTACAAATATTATCAACAATATCTAAAACATGCTGATTCAACAGAAATTAAAATATACATGAGGGAAAAGAACATAAGCAAGAAAACTGCAAGATTAAAAATTGGCATAGCTATGTACTAAAGGCTACTCTGACTTTACCCTGGTCCATAGCTACCCACACCACACCAAAAATAATGTACTTTATCCTCAATATACAATACAAAATAAAATAAGCATTGGGGGTAAAAAATTAAACATCACATGGTGCCTAAGAACCACTCTCTGGCTGTCCTTGAGCATCTCCCTCCTTCGTGGTAGTTTGTACTGCAGCCATGCTGGATGAGCAAATGCCTTTCAATTGATCAAGGTCCTGGGCTTGTATCAGCTCCTATTCTTCTCTCGATGTCCTCAAGACAAATGTAGCTACCTCCTCATCAACCTCGGAGGTCTTTTGGCAAACCGGTGGCTCCTCATCATCATCAACTTTAATAGGTCTATTCCCGAGAGCATGTGGTGGTGGATCCTCCATCTCAAACATGTCAAATAGAGGCTCATCTACAGGTTAGACTCGGGAATTGTGATCAGACCCGCTAATGATGTAATCAAGTCAGCCTTGAAGTTCGTCAATTCCACACAAAAGGCTGACAGGTCTACTGGGTAGGCCTTAGTGAGCCTCTTTTACACTTGCTCATTGAAGACATCTACTCGCGTATCTACCATAGCAATAAGCTGGTAAACTACAGAATAGTGAATGCCTTGCATCAAATCCTCCTAATCCTGAACTGTCTGCCAGACTCATGGCTTAATCTACTATGTAAGATGAGCTAACTGAGCCTTATCCATGATAATCTCTGCACCATAGCCTGAAATTATATAGCAGACATAATATCTGTGGAAGGAATCTATGATGTAGATGGCTCTGGTGTAGGGTCAATTGTAGTGGCATCCATCTCATTGTCAATTGTCGTAGGCTGCTCTGGTCCCCCATCTGTAGTAGCAACAATTAGAGAAGTAGTAGCGGCAGCTATCGATCCCTCAGCCTGTGGCTCTGGCATGAATGTCTCGGGCATGGGAGGAAGCAATGCCTGCTAGAGTGCGACGGGGTTCTCATCAGCCTTGAATATGATCAATTGTATGGACGGCCAAGACCATTGGATCCATATAAAGCCATACCTCCACCTTCGCTTCCATGCGAAGTCTATAAATCATCACTTGAAAAGATATGCATATGTTTCTCCTGAGTGTGGACTCGTGCATCTACTTTGCTATGATTCAGGCCCAATCTATATCATAGCCAACTAAGATGTTTGCCACCAAAATAGCTCACTCCAATGTAATAACATTATCTATGAAAGTGGGTCGAATAACAGACTTGATAATATCCCACCAACACTTGGTGAGGAAGAAGATGGAGGACTTCACTATCGGCTCTGAATGCGCAGCGACACATAGAGGCTCTGGACCACGCTTATCTATCTTACTAGCAACCCATCTCAAAAGCTCAGTCCTCTGGTCTACACTCTTGGCAACGACAACTTGTCTAATCTATCCAATCCATCAATCAAACTTAGTTGCAGACTGTGGTGCTCTGTATTTAGGTCCAAATTGCATCTAGCAGATCCTCTCCTCTTATATGTCGACCCCTCAACCTCTAACCAATACCTCTCACAATCCAGGTTGCATGAGAGGATTCTTCCTCTTGGGAAGATCCTGAAGAATGGTTGCTACATAGGCTGCATAAAATTCCTACACCAAATGCAGAGAGTACTTTCCCAACATTTCAATCAACCACCTGAGCCCATGCCGTCTCATGTCATCCTGTAGGCCACGAACATGCCTCAGTCCTATGCAAATTAACCAGGGCTCCTCATAAAATGAGCATGCTCGCTTTCCTTGCCATTTTGGCTCTAACGCCTCATTGTAAATCACCTTCATACCCTTAATGCCCTATCGATGATACTGAGGATCCATCGGAGAAATAAATGGGGCAATCCAGGTCTGGGCGGCTCCTCCGTCCTTGGTATTTCCTCTTAATCAGACTCTGAACCATAAATGAGTCATTTGTATAGAAATACCCTTAGACCCATCACTATGTCCCTCCTCGTTAGACTAGGTGGAACCAACTTCTTGCACTTGGGTCTAGGCAGCTCGTGCAGCAGCCTCCCTAGTCTGAGGAACCTGTGCCTCCGGGTCAATGCAAACATTGTGGACCTCATTTGATCCACCTGAATGTTCATTTCCAGACTCCATGTCACGACACAGGCATAGGGCCTAGACGTGATACGGTGAGTGGGAACCCAAAGGGACCCAAACAAGCCTCATAACATTTTAATCACACATCCTTAGTCGCGGAAGCAAAGTAGATAATATCAAGAAAGTATTTCTAAGGATAAAGGGACTAAGGGAAGTCTTTAATAGCATACATCATAAAAGAGTCAAAGCTCAAGCACCATTACCTCATTAGTTCTAACAACACCTTTAAATATCGACTTAATCAGGGGCCAAGACATTTTCTGGGCTCACCCTCATAGTGTAAAGAGTTCAATATTAAGAAATGACGAAGGCAAGAGTAGCGTAGCTAATGTCACCGAACTTTGGGGACTCACCAATAGCTTATCTTCACAGATGTCACAATTAGCCAAGGGCAGGATGATCGCAAGGAGCTTCGGTTCTTATATGGTAACATCATATAGGCATAGAATATGAGTCAGTATGTTTGAATATACTAAGTGTGTAGGATGCAATGCAACAAGAGATAGGGAACATAACTAAAATGCATAGACATAAGCAATGGATAATATAATAACAATATGGCATGCAAGATCAATACTTAAGTTAAAACATGCTTGTATAGAACATATTACATGTGTGGGAAGAGACCATCATCATAGACCAAGCAAACTAGTACTTGGAATCTAAGGCATACCACCCCCTTGGGAAGTGATTGAGGAATCTACCCCTCAATTGGCAGATGGGCATACCACCCCCCGTCAAAGTGATTAAATCTACCCCTCAATTGGTAGATGGGCATACCACCCCCCGTCAAAGTGATTAAAGAATCTACCTCTCAATTGGTAGATGGGAATACAACCCCCTATCAAAGTGATCAAGTTATATAGCCCTCACCATGGTAGATGGGCATACCACTCCCCATCAAAGTTGTCAAGATATATACCCCTCAACTTGGTAGATAGGCATACCACCCCCCATCAAAGTGGTTGAGGCATATCACCTCCTCAATTAGCTATGGTCAACTTGAAACATTATAGATACTTTTCATGAAATCAATAGATAAATACATCACTTTCATCATCATAAAGTCACTTCACTTATAGGTCATGCAATAGATCTTCAATAGCTCAAGAACCCTTAGCCGAGCATTTTATCAAACACTAGGCATGTGTGTAATGTTAGTTCAAAATCATGCAATTCAAGAGTGAAATCATATGAGAAAACTTAATGTAAATCAACCCACCAACACTTGGTAACACCTCATGCAAGACACATTGAAACCCCTCATCCAAACTCATCATAGAACATAGATTCATTGCTCAAAACATGATGAAACAGTTCACGCTTCATGAAACCCTAACATAGTTTACATTCAAATTTATAGTATGAAGTACTCATAGATAAATCAACTTGAAAACATAGAATTTACATAAAAAGGAAGGTCGATCACTATGGGTGAAAGGACCCAATGGTTGAAATCCACATACCTCAACTTCGGAGATTTCCTTGATGAAGATTTGAATGAGAACCCGGAGCTTGAATGAATTTCTTGAATCCAGAAATGACTTTGAAACACTTGAATTTGGGTCAAATATTTGGCTAAGTGTTGGAGAGATTTTTGGGGGATGTCTTGAATGATATGAGGTTGAAAAATGACTAATTAAAAGTGTTTTTATACATAAGAAGCCATAGGCCAAAGACCCAAGGCCTTAGGAAAAAATTGAAAAAAACCGGCAATAAAGTACACTACTCTGCACCGGCTCCACGTCGCGGAGCCAACGCGCACCTCCACTGTTTTGCACAAACTTGAAAAAAATCAAATTTTGCTATGGTTTCCCTAAAGTTGGGGTTATACTAATTTCCCAATAAATTTTGCCCCAAAATAAAGAATATGAAGTCTGATTTTTGATATCGCCACGGATTTTGAGATATATGGAAATTATGAATTTGGGCATTTTCAAGGCACATTTTCGGGCACTTTTTGGGGCGTTTCAATATCTCCCCCTTGAGAACATTTGTTCCCGTATGTAAAAGAGATGTACATGAGAGAAGTAATCAAGATAATTTTATCCCAACACATCAATGCTACAAATGCAATAAAACACCATTTCAAAAATTCCAACATGAGTGTTAAAATCGCCCTGAACTTGTAAACATAAACATGAATGCATGCAAATGAAATAAGGGCTGCAACTTAAGACTTTAGTCACGTAGGGGACTTAAATTAGTACCTTAGGCTTGAGTAGAATTGAAGATATGGGGATATCACTTTTGCATGTTTGCCTCGGCTTCCCATGTGGCATTTTCAACTTATTGGTTTCTCCAAAGGACCTTAATGAAGCTATATCCTTGACATTAACCTCTTCACTTGTCTATCCAAAATTTCTACTGAGACCTCTTCATAAGTAAAATCATCTTGAACAACACCCACAACATCAAGGAGCACAATAGCACTTGGGTCAACCACAAACTTCCTCAACATAGACACATGGATGACCGGATAAACCATATTCATATCGTTGGGCAACTCCAACTCATAGTCCACCTTACAAATCCTCCTCGAAGATCTATAAGGACCCAAAAACTTTGGAGTCATTTTACCTTTTTTTACCAAAATGAACCATACCCTTCATGGATGTGACCTTCAAGTAGACCCAATAACCATTATTAAGTTCAAGATCCCTTCTTCTCACATCAACATAGGACTTTTGCTGACTTTGGGCTATTTTCAACCTTTCCCTTATCATCCTCACGTTCTGCATGGCCCCTATAACCAGATTCGGACCCAACAAAGCCATATCCCCCAACCTCGAACCATCCAACTGGGGATCTACAACGTCTGCCATAGAGAGCCTTAAAACGAGCCATACCAACACTTGAATGATAACTATTGTTGTAAGCAAACTTAATGAGTGAAAAGTGATCATCCCAACTACCATTGAACTCTAAAACACAAGCCATAAGAATATCCTCTAGTGTTTGGATAGTTCTTTCGGCTTGGCCATCCATTTGAGGGTAAAAGGCCGTACTAAGATTTATCTTTGTATCGAGATCTCTTTAGTAAGACCTCCAAAAATGAGAAGTGAATTGAGCACCATGATTCTATATGATAGACAATGGTACCCTATGCTATCTAACTAACTCATGAATGTGTGATCTGGCATAATCTTTGGCACCATGAGTAATTTTAACCGGTAGGAAATGAGCCACCTTTTTCATTCTATCAACCACAACCCAAATAGAATCAAAATACTTTCTAGTCTTGGGCAACCTAACCACAAAATCCATATTGATTTTCTCCAACTTCAAAGTAGGAATCTCTATATCTTGGTCCAGGCCACCCGGCCTTTGATGCTCAGCTTTCATTTATTGGCAATTATGAAAATCGGATACAAACATAGCAATATCTCTGTTCATACCACTCCACCAAAACATTTCCCTCAAATCTCTATACATCTTTGTAAAACCAGGGTGAATAGAATGGGAAAAATTATGAGCCTCATCTAGAATCTTCTTTATCAAGTCATCTATTCTAGGCACGCACAATCTATCTTAGTACCTAAGGGCACCATCTCTCCCTTGGAGAAAAACCTCAACTTTGACATCTCTGACCAAGGCCTTTAACTCTAACAAGGTGGGGTGAAGATCTTTCTTTGCCTTCACCTCCTTAATCAATGAAGAATTAGAACCCTCAACAACCATTACACCATCATTGTTTACCTCCTCCAGCCTAACTCCCAATCTAGTCAACGGATGGACCTCTGTAGCCACCTCTTTGCCACCATCATCTACACGATCTAGGCTACCCATAGACACCTTACTCAAAGTATCAGCCATAACATTAGCCATACCGGGGTGATAATGCACAGTCATATCATAATTTTTAAGAAGCTCTAATCACCTTCCTTATCTCAAGTTGAGATCTTTTTGGGTGAACACATATTGGAGACTTATGATTGGTGAACACATCAACATGGATCTTATACAAGTAATGCCGCAAAATCTTCAAAGCAAATACCACGATGGACAATTCAAGGTCATGGGTAGGATAATTGTTTTCATGCGCATTAAGTTGTCTAGAGGCATAAGCTATCACTTTACCATTTTGTATCAAAACACAACCCAAACCAATTTTTGAGGCATCACAATACACAACAAACCCTTCCGGTAGAGACAAGATAGAAACGGAGACAAGGTGATTCTTCAAAGTTTGGAAACTCTTTTCACACTCATCAATCCACACAAATTTTGCCTTATTTTCGGTCAACTTAGTCATAAGAGACGAATAGAAAAGAAACCATTACAAAACTCTGGTAGTAACCCGCCAAACCCAAGAAACTTCTAATGTCTGATGGATTCAAAGGTATAGGCCAATTTCTAATCACCTCTGTCTTTTTAAGATCCATCTTAATACCATCACCCAACACCACATGACTTAGAAAGGCAACCTCTTTTAACCAAAACTCACATTTTTCATATTTGGCATACAACTTCTCCTCTTTGAAAATTTGCAACACCACCCTCAAGTGATCCACATGCTCCGCCTTACTATTGGAATAGATCAAGTTATTATCAACAAATACAACCACAAAAAATCGATGTAGGGTTTAAAGACCATATTCATAAGATCAATAAAGATAGCCGGTGCATTTGTCAAACCGAAGGACATAACCACAAACTCATAGTGCCCATACGTAGTCCAAAAGGCCATCTTGGGATGTCACACTCCCTCACTTTCACTTGTTAATACCTGATCGAAGATCAATCTTAGAGAAGTGACTAGACCATTGAAGTTGGTCAAAAAAATGGTCAATCCTTTGTAGAGGATACTTATTCTTCACGGTGACCTTACTAAGTTACCGGTAGTCAATGCAAATTCTAAGAGTACCATCCTTTTTCTTCACAAATAACACATATGAACCCTAAGGTGATTGGCTAGGCCCAGTAAAACCCTTCTCCAACAAATCCCTCAATTGTTTCTTCAACTTCTTCAACTCCACCGATGTCATACGGTAAGGGGGAATAGAAATGGGTTGAGTATTAGGAAGGAGGTCTATGCCAAAACCTATTTCACTCTGGGGAGGAACACCAGGAAGCTCACTAGGAAAGATATCAAGTAACTCATTAACCATTGAAACCGACTCTATAGGAGGAACTTTGTACTCAACACCCTAAGCCTCACAAGATGATAGAGACACCCCTTAGAAATCAATGCTTTAATGCAAGAAATGAATCTACACTTGACCATCACATCATGACTCTCCCACTCAAAGATGGATTCACTAGGGAATTAGAGTTTGACCCTACGGGTATTACAATCAATAGAGGTACAATATTCATGCAACCAATCAATCCAAAAAATGACATGAAATCTACCATGTCCAACTCAGCAAAATCACAAGGTAGTAGTTTATGCAAAATGAGAATGGGAAAATTTCTATATACTCTTATAGAAACAATGGATGTACTAACGGGAGTAGACACCTCATATAGCTCACACAACAATTTGGGCTTAACATGAAACATTTTGGCAACAAAAGGAGTAATAAAAGAAAGAGGACACCCGAGTCTATCAATGCATACACATCAAAATCAAAGACTTTTAACATACCAGTGAGGACATCGGGCACCTCATCTAGCCTTTGCCTCCCTTGAAGAGCATAGAACTTATTGTGCCTTGGGGCACCACCTTGTTGACCTCCCTTTCCTCTAGAACTCGCAGTTGCACCTTGGACTTGTGGACGACCATATCAACCCTTGTGTTGACTACAAGTATAATACATCACCTTATGGCCCACTTCACCACACCTATAACAAGCATTAGTATCCTTCATGGGCCATTATGTCCTCTACCACATTTTCGGCACATAACATTAGGAACTGCACCACCACCACCTTTGACCCTTGGGTTTTCATTAACAAACCTTCTATTAGGAGCACTGGAAGAACTGTGGCCTTGATGAAACCAGCTACCCTTGGGACTTTGGAACCAACCTTCAAACTGGGCCCTCTTGGCCTCACCCATTCTACTCTTTCTCAACTTTTCCCCCTCCAATTGTTCGACATAAGTCATGAGGCTAGACAAGTCCATATCACCTATCAACATGGTGGCATGAGACTCCTAATTCACCAAATTGGATACAGCCATCACCAACTTGTTCATCCTAGACCATGGCTCAGCCACCAATAGTGGAACATATTTAGAGAGTTGGTTGAACTTAAGGGCATACTCCCTTACACTCATAGACCCTTGCTTTAAATTCATGAATTCCATTGTTTTAGCCTCTCTTTAGATCAATAGGGAAGAAACGATTGAGAAATATCGCCGTAAACTCCTCCAAAAGAATCACATTGTTGTTTCTCTTCTCCTCCTTCTATTGTGTAAACCATATTTGGGCCACCCCTTTGAGCTGGTAGGCCACCAACTTCACTTTCTCCTCCAACATAACACCCATAATAGACAACACTTTGTACACCTCATCAATAAAATCTTGAGGATCCTCATCAACTTTAGACCTATGGAACTCCGATGGGTTCATCCTTACAAAATACCTCAGCCTAGATGTCGAAGTAGGAGCATGGGGGACTTGGGCTCGTTGGTTGATTTGATTAGTCATAGCTTGAGCTAACATGGCAATAGCATCCTGGAACTCTTCATAAGCCAGTTGTTCTTCGGGTGTACAAGATCTTCTTCCTCTTTGAATAGGCATGATATGGCATAGTAAATAACATTCGTTAGGGGATAACCTTACCTTAACTTCTATAGCATGATATAGATCAAGAAGAAGAGAAACATTTCCTAAAATACCTCATAGCCTCTTGCTCATGTCGTGGTGCACTTCAGAATCTTGAACAAGACTCTAATTGATGTAGTGTGTCTAATGCCGAGGACTATTAACAATCTAGTGCTCTTATACCAAATTTGCCATGACCCAAGCCTATGTCCTAGACATGACACGGAAAATAGGAACCCAAAAGGACCCAAACAAGCTTCTTAGAATATTAATCACACATCCATGGTTTTGGAAGAAAAGTAGATAACACCAACAAAGTATAAACTAGGATAAAGGGACTAAGGGAAGTCCTCAATAGCATAAATCATAAAAGAGTCAAAGCTCAAGCACCATTACAGCATTAGTTCCAACAACACCTCTAAATAGAGACTTGAACGGTGGCCAAGACACTTTCCAGGATGCCCTCATAGTGTAAAGAGTTCAACATTAAGAAATAACAAAGGCAAGAGCAGTGTGGCTAATATCCCTGAACTTTGAGGACTCACCAATAGCTTATCTTCAAAGATGTCACAACTAGCCATGGAGAGGATGATCATGAGGAGCTCCGGTTCCTACATGGTAACATCATGTTGGCATAGAGTATGTATTAGTACATTTGAATATACAAATTCTGTAGGATGCAATACAACAAGAGATAGGCAACATAATCAAAATACATAGACATAGGCAATGGATAGTATAATAACAATATGGTATTCATGATCAATTCTTGAAGTAAAACATGTAGGTATAGAACATATTAGTTATTTAGGAAGAGACCATTATCATAGACAAAGAGAACAAGTACTTCAAATCCAAGGCATACTACCCCCTTAGGAAGCAATTGAGGAATCTACACTTCAATTGGTAGATGGGCATGCCACCCTACATAAAAGTTATTGAGGAATCTATCCCTTAATTGGTAGATGGGCATAACAACCCCCATCGAAGTGGTCAAGTTATATAACCCTCAACATGGTAGATGGACATACCACCACCCATCAAAGTGGTCAAGGTATATAACCCGCAACATGGTAGATAGGTATACTACCCCCCATCAATGTGGTTAAGGCATATCACCCCCTCAACTAGGTGTGGTCAACTTGCCACACTATAGATACTTTTAATGAAATCAACACATAAATACATTACTTTCATCATCACAATGTCACTTGACTCATAGGCAATGCAATAAATCATCAATAATATAAGGATCTTTAACCAGACATTTTATCAAACACTTGGCGGGTGTGTAATGCTACATCAAAATCATGCAATTTCAGAATGAAATCATGGGAGGAAACTTAATGTAAATCAAACCACCAATACTTGGTAACATGCTCATGCAAGATACATTGAAACCCCTCATCTAGCCTCATCAGAGAACATAGATTCATAGCTCAAAATAAGCTTAAACAGTCAACACTTCATGTAACCCCAACATAGTTTATATTCAAATTGATAGTAAGAAGTAACCATAGATAAATCAACTTGAAAACATACAATTTACATAAAAAGAAAGTTTGGACTCCATGGGTGAAAGGGCCCAATGGTTGAAAACTACATACCTCAACTTTGGAAATTTCCTTAATGAAGATTTAAATGAGCACTTTAACCTTGAATGAATTTCTTGAATCCGAAAATGAGTTTGAAACTCTTGAATTTGGGTGAAATATTTGGCTAAGTCTTAGAGAGGGTTTTGGGGAATGTCTTGAATGATATGGGGTTGAATAATGATTAAGTAAAGGGGTTTTACGCATAGGACGGTTTAGGCCCAGGACCCCAAAGACTTAGGCAGAAATAAGAAAAACTAGCAACACAATACGTTGCTCAGCGATGGCTTCGCATCGTGGAGCCAATGCACACCCCCAGTGTTTTGCGCAAACTTGGAAAAATCAAACTTTACTATGGTTGCTCTACAATCAAGGTTATACCCATTTCCCACTTAATTTTTCCCCCTGATCAAGAATATAAAATCAAATTTTCCCTATCATGTATGAATTTTGAGATATATGGAAATTGCGAACTTGGGCATTTTCAACGCACATTTTCTTGCACTTCTTGGGGCGTTTCATTCCTCATCCATAGGTCTTGTATTAACAACCTTTTTTGCTACTCATTTGGTCATGGGGGCCATACTTCCTGAAAATGAGCACTAACAAACCGTGATAAGCCCCAAAACATTCAACACAATAAAACAAAAACAGAAGAAAAACACAGGAAATCAACATGTATCAGTTGGAGAAGGCACTTATGAGAGTCAGGTATGACTCGTAGTGGAGATTATGAGCCATAATATGGCCATGTAGTCCGTAGGTGCATAATAATTTTGAATACTGAAACTAGGTACGAGACGCAGTTATGACTCTTAGCCTTAACTACGGTTCATTGACGGGCCTCGTACAAGGTTTTAGTTTACAAAATTAACATTGGCTTAGGTCCACGAGACCCCACCATAGTTCATAGAGGGGACTACAACACCTAAGAGGGTCTCGTATGGTAAGTATTCAAGGTCCTTAAGACACTGTTATTCCCTACAAGAGGCAGCTACGACTGGTAGATCCTTCTAAGAGTCTTAGGAGACTCCCTTAGTAGGGAGCAACAGGTACCTGAAGTCACTTAACTTCCCATATGAACCTTAACAATAACCAAAACATGAATAAAACAATATTGAAGCAAATACATTTCATCCACAAATCAATAACAAAGTAAACCAAACCTTAAACATGGTTGCACTGCTAATTTACCCTATCAAACACAGTTCCAACAATTAGTGCACATTGAAAAGTAGTTTCCCCAATCATTCATGCATATTCTTCAAATTACTATTCCCAAATCACACCAAGATCAATCAAACACATACATAAATATTTATGGAATTGATTTACAAGTACACCAAGAGTTTATCAACCTAATAGTTTCATCAACATTACCCTAACCCACACATCATCGTGCTACTAAGATTCTGCAAATCAATACACAATTGAAAACCAATACTATTCAATCGATCAACAATATCTAATATAGAATGATCATCCAACCAAATCAATAAGGGCAAATCCTATAGTTCAAGTTTAAGACTATTCATTTGGATTAGAATCGTAGTTCCATTCAATACACTTACACACACAAGTAGTATTCTTGATAACAATTTCAACCACAAATTCACCTAACAATACAAAGCAAAATTAAATATAGGAGTTAAAATAAACCAAGAGACAGATTGTAGGAGATGATGATAAATGATGAGTAAAATGAAAAGAATGGGGGTTAAAACCATAGTCGCTAGTTTATCTCACCAAAAATATGGTTGGGTGGCCACAACTATGATAGGAGAAAATTGGGGGACAAGATTAAGGTTAACTTCGAGTGACTTATGGTTAAAATGGGGGTCAAAATGATTTTAATCCCTAATTAACCCTTATTGGGTTACGTTTAAAATTTTAATTGATTTGGGTCTACAAAATCCTTACTGCGGGTTGTAGCTCTGACTATGGCCCACAGGTTTTGGTCTCGTAGGCCACTCAACATTTAAAAAAATTTGAAATCATACCTAGACATTACGAATCCCATTTACAATTAGTAGCATGGACTACGAGTCGTAAAGTTGGCTTGTAGTATGATTCCCAACTTTAAGTGATCCCTTTTACCCTCTACGAGGCATGCCTACGAGTCATAGGGTACACTACTGCTCATAGACTTGGTCGTAGAAGCTTCTTCTACTGTTATTTTCTGTAATTTTTTCACTTTGTTCACAACCTGCACAATTTTTCTCATAGTACACCATTATATCAACATACAACCAATTCGTTGTCTAAAAACAAAAACCAACATACTCAAAATGCTACATAAAAATCCACAAATTACCAATAAAATCAAAACAAACAGAAGCATTAAAACCTCTTGGGTTCCCAGTAGTGCCTAATTTTAATGTCGCGGCATGACTTAGCCATCTTGACATCATAAACATAGTGCCGGCCGATAATGGTGGCAACACTATAGAACCTGTGACATCCATGGCCATAGGATTCAATTGATATTGATTCTAACCATATGCATCCTCGTTGGAATCCCTATGGTATGGCCTATTTTCCCTTGGTGGTGGGTTTTTATCTCTACATAAATCATCATTATTTCAGTCCATGGCTTCATCAACTGCAACATCTACGTCTGCCTATGCCATTCTCCTTGCAACATGTTAGATCCCAAGAGCAATTAGAGCTAAGGGTCTGCCTTGGCTCCTTGTATTGGACATACACCTAGTATACCCTGCAAAAGAAACTAAACAACAAAAATGAAAACAAAGGTAAAATACAAGAGAATTAAGAAGTAAACACTTGAATTACCTACTAGTGAAATCTAGTTAAAGCGGCATTGTATTTCCTAGCAACGACACCATTAATTTTGATGTCATTCAAACAATACCTCTCGCTTTGAGGGTAAAGCAATCGTCAATTGTAAAAAACCTAACTGAGGTTAAGGTCAAATCCCAAGAGAATATGGGGTTTTGCCACTTTAATTCACCAATAATAAGTTCAAATATCCAACAACACAATTGTCAATAAAGAGGGGGGGTTTGCAATAATTGATGGACAATTAACTAACTACTAAAATGGAGAGAGAACCAAATTGGAGATCAACTTGGAAAATTGTATTCCCCATGATTTACTAACTCAAATACCCTGGATAACACAACCTAAATTGGGACATTGCATGCAGGATGATAACTTAACTTCTAATCTTTGGGCAAAGGCGAATGTCGAATTTCACGATAGCGCTTGGCCTACAATAGTTTGCCAAACTAACTGTTACCTATTGTCCTAGTCAATTTCGCCTCGGATAGGTTTGGTTGATAAGCTGAGAACATATCAGTCGAATTTTGTTACCCATTTCTTTGTCTATTTCATCACTACCTTGATTGGGATCGTGACGCTAGGCGGGGTTTAATGTTGGCCACCATTAAATAACAAGAAAAATGAAGAAAAATGGATAATGCATGTAAAAACCCAACTCAAGAAGTGCAAATAATCTGGGTTATCTAAGCTAGCTACTCATGCTTCCCACAACCCCAAGTTGTGGGTTTAGCCACTCATGGCTTGAGCATATAAATCTACAATGAAATAAGAAGACATGGAAGATTCCTTACCCAAGCAAATTGAAGAACAATGAACATGAGACCGCGTAACTCCATGCTCTTGTATCAACGTTTCAAGCCTTATTTGGTTAGGTTGGCAGTGTGTTAGGTTCATGGGAGACTTCTAATACTTAGACAAGTTCAAGACTTTCCTAAGAGTTGAGTTTTGGGTGACGATTCATGCAAGGGTCAACTTTTAACAAACATAACTTTTAGCGTATTTGGAACATGGTGGCCCACAACATGTCAAATGAACTTCCTTTGAGTTATCTTTCCAACGCACTTGGTTTTATCTCATTTAGAGTTTGGAGTTAAAAGTTATGGTCATTTTACTGAAAACTGCTAGTGCAGAGTTGCACTATGAGCCCACTATACGACTCATAGGTCAGGCTCGTAACAATTTCCAAAGACTTCAAAATTGAGGTTAAGGGTCATGTAAGGGGTGCAACGAGTAGTACTGCTACCTATGGGTCATAAGGGGGCCCGTAACAGCCGTTAGACAACTTTTTAGGAAGGGTTATTTTGGTCCTTTCTCACCTTTTCTATGCTATAGATTGATGTTTTTAAGCTCATTCGAGGTCCCGAAACCCTTAAGTTCTTCATCGTATTGATAAAATATTGTCTCAAACCCTTATACTAATATTTCACTCCAAAATCAAATGTCCACATCTCTTCCGGATCTAAGGATCTTCTTCAAACTTCAAGCCTCCATTTTCAATCTTCATCAAAAACTTCAATCTTCATTAAAGCAGATTTTACGTGTGGGTCTTATATGTTGAGAAATTTACTACGCAGTGATTTGAGTTAGTGAAAGTATGGTTGTTTTAGCATATTTTGAGATCTACATCTTGAATCTAATGTTTGATTAGATGAGGGGTTTTGATATGAATGTCTTGAGGGTATTGCAATGTGTTGATTGATGGTTTTACCACTGATTTTCTTGTATGATTTCATCTCTAAATTTCATCATTTTTTACCCTCATTACACACCCGCCAAGTGATTGATAAAATGTTCGATTATGATGTACTGAGTAATTGATGGTGCAAAGCATGTCTTATGTTATGAATGTTATTATGATGATGGAATGAGATATGAGAAATGTTATGAATGATGTTATGATGATGAAATAAGAGATTGTATATGATGTTATGATAAAGTTAGAAGGAAGGTATTTATATGTTATATGTCTATATAATGTTGGATTGACCATAGCCAATTGAGGGGTATGCCTCAGTCACCACGGAAGGTAGGGTGTGACCATCCTCCAACCTATCTAGGTTTTGTACCTTGGTAACCCATCAAGGGGTTTGTGCTTTGGCACCAGGGAGATCGAGCGGCATCATCACAAACCCATCAAGGGGTTTGTACCTTGGTAACCTATCAAGGGGTTTGTACCTTGGCACCAAGGTGATAGGGCATCATCATCGCCAACCTAGATGGGGGTTTGTACTCGTAAACTTAGTGAGGGGTTAGTACCTCACCACCTAAGTGATGGGTCGGCATCATCACCAACCTACCGAGGGGTTCGTAATTTAGAAATCTAGCTTAGTCTCTCCCACACATGTGATATCTTAAATGAGCATGAGTTACTTAATCATGTTTTACTTATGCATTGATTATACATGACATATTTCTATATATTATACCTATTACCTGTTGTTATGCATTTTGGATTATGATGTTTATCTCTTGTTACATTGCATCCCACATACTTAGTATATTCAAATATACTAACGGATACTCTTGCCTATATGATATCACCATGTAGGAACAGGTACCCAAGTTGATCATCCTCCTTATCCACGTGGCTAGATCAATGTTGCTCAAAGCTAGTTGGTCAGTCCTCCATTTCGATTTTGACTATGAGGGTGAGCCCGATAGCTTTTCTTGGCCCCCACTCTATCTATGTATTAAAGTGGTTTGTTGGACATACTATGTATCTTTGTTGAGCTTGACTCTTGTCTCTTGATTATAATGTTTACATAAGTTTCCCTTAGTCCTATTGCCCTATTTTTACTCTTTATGTATTTTATATGCTTCCACGACCAATGACGTGCAATGACAAGTTAAGACGCTTGTTTGGGGTTTCTTCGGGTTCCCCATTCACCGTGTAATGTCTAAGCTCTAGGCTTAGGTCATGACAATGAAACCCTTTTTGCTATTAGAATCAAAAGCTTGAATGATAAGATTAATCCACAAGTCAATCTAAATCCCCAAATTTGAGTCACAAAGTAAACCAATAAAATTCTACTCTCTAAAACCACTCTGCAATCGTGAATAATATGAATAATAATTAAAGACTCTCTAAAAGCTGCTCCTAAACCATAAGATTTACTATTTATATTATTTACTGAAAGGTCATTAAAATAATTAAAAAATCTAGTCGGTGTCTGCTACGGCTCATAGTTACGACTTATAGGGTGACCTATGAGTCGTAGTCCGGATTTCGTAGTCAGAACTTAGAATTTTGGACTTCATTGCCACGATCCAACTCTATGAGTTGTAGTCTGATCTACGACTTGTAGTTTCTTCTCATAGTCCACTCTTGCATTTCATGGTCCCATTTTCATCAACATTGTTAATTGGTATAAGGCCTCCCTTTACTACTCGGTAAAGGGGACTACATCTCCTACCTTGAGCTCGTATGGCTGAACTCAAATTTTCATCTTGGGATATGACTCATAGTGGAGTCCATAGATCCTCACAATCAACCAAAATCTGCAATTTTCCTAAAATTATGCTAACCTATATTTTTTGCAAAAAATAAACACAAAAACACATAAAAACCATAAAAAGTAGCATTAAGAACAAACAAAATCCCATGGTTTAGGCATCACATGTGCTCTGTTTTGACAGAACATAATCCAACACCCTTCACTCTCTTAAGCTAATAGACCTGCCTCAACTCCTCATCCTATATCGAGTGTATCCTGGAAAGCTCTAACTCCTGCTCCTCTATCATCCCCGCTTATAGTCTAATTATGTCCAGATCATCAATGTGGGGCCTTTTATGAAGTGAAGTGTGTGAAAGGTCCTCCGGAGCAAACAAATCAACCACCTACATTGATGGCTCAGTAGGTGGGAACACGACCAGTGTTGTGAATGTTATTGTCATGTCATCTTGGAGTTGTGCAATCTTCTTTTGAGGGGCTATCATATTTACTGCTCATGCTGGATTCACCTCTTAATAGCATCTGTTCAGCTATCCATGGGTTTGAGTCTATCCTGCAAAGTTGCTATCGTGAACACCTGCATGCAAGCCTCTAACTCTAGAATGGCCTAGCAGTCCTTGGGCCTAAGCTATTATAATAACTGAGTTAACCAGGATCAGTGTTAGCCAGCCTCTGAGCCATGGCCTGAATGGGCGCCGCTAACATATAGACCATACCAACAGTGTTGTCGATGTAGGCACGACCTCTAGGGTAGAAGTAGTAGTAGTGGGCCCCTTTCAACATCAGCCTAAGCCTGTGGGGAGCTCTCAGCAGTAGTAGTAGCAGCAGTGGTGGTGGATGGATGCTAAGATGGTGGAATTGTAGCAAACATCTCTGGGATCTAATCTTGAGAGTGCGATGCTCACTAAAGGGCCATCAAATTATCCATAGACTTGATCAGGCTAACATCTAAAGTCCTTTGAACTCGATCAGTGAGATCTTGTTGATGTAGAATCTCCACCCCAACTATATACGGATTCTATAGATCAAGTACATGAAGGGGTGGAGGTGCACCTCTTGATGGATGCCTTGTGTATCTATTCCGCAGTGAGGCTAGCCAAATCAATCTCATAGCCAGCCAACATATTGGCAACCAAATGAGCACGATATGATGTTAGTGTATTACTAGCAAATGTAGATTGCATCCGTGATCTCACCACAACCCACCAAAATTTGGTGATGAAACTGAGTGTGCCTTTATAATAGGCTGTGTCGACATAGCTATCCACTTCAGGTTCGTGCTGTGCTCTGCAATCTTATCACCAACCCATCTCATCAAGTTAAGCCCTGCGGGCTGGGTCTCTCATCAGGGTCTTATCCCTAGTCTTCCCTAATCTTTTGTCATACTCTATGTAGAAATAGGGGTTGGGAACTCGGGTACTAACAACACACGATAGATGACATCTCTCAGAAATATCCACCTGTCGACCCCTTACTCTAATTTGTGTCAATCTGGGATGAGCAAGGGCTTCTTACCCTTGGGAAGAGAGCTGAGACTGTGGTGGCATAAGACACCTAAAACTCCTGAACCATGGATGAGAAGTACTTCCTTAATGATTTAGTCAGTCATGTCTTGCCGGCCTAGGATACTGCCCAATCTTATGTGCTGTCAAAATATAACACTTTTGATATTTAAAACATAGGATTTTGTGTGGTATCAATGCGATGTTAGTGATTTTTATGTGTTTTTGTGTTTATCTTTGTAGGATTACATGTTGGCCATGATTTTGGGGTAAGATATAGAAGTTGCTGCAAATTTATTGTTATACGAGACACCTTACGGGGCGTAGACCATTCTATAAGCCGTAAGGTGGTTTTATAAGGAATTTCAGTGAGGGCACAAGTTTCTGAAGTTACTTCTGCAAACATGCAAACAAGCTATAGATTAATGTACGAGTCATAGAAGTGGTTTCATGCCCTGACAATCAGAGAATGAAGATATTCTGAAGTTCATCAGATGAAATCATATTTACAGATGATAAACCATAGTGTGAATTCTAAAAGGGTGTCATAAAGAGGAAGTCTAGTTTTTCAGAAACAATGTCCGAGACCCTCATTATGGGATGTAAAGTTCAATACGGGTCATAAATTGCTTTCGTAAGGCGTGCCGATCAATTCTCCTAAGTTGAATTTTTAATACTATAAATAGGTACTTTAGGTTATTTTTCATAAGTTCTCACTTGTTTTGATTAGTTTTCGGTTAGTACTCAAAAACTTAATATTTAGAGAGAGAAAATTATGAGAGAGTCTTTGAGAACACTTATAGTTAAATTTGATCTTAAAGTTTGTGATTCTTATTAATATTGGATTGTTTGTTCTTAAATCTATTGTGTCAATATTTAATTATGTCTTCTCAATTCATAATCTCTTCATCTACATATAGCATGAGTAGCTAAATCCACAACTAGGGTTGTAGGAACCATGAAGAACTAACAAAGTAAAATTGAATAATTCACAATTCTAGGAAGGTATATATGCATGTATTAATTAGCTCTCTTCATTTTTCATGTTTTGTGATGGTTACCAACATTAGAACTTGTGCACTGTCATTGACTGGACCAAGGTAGTAATGAATATGAAAAGAGATTATTAACTAGATTCGATTGATGTGTTCTCATCTAACCAACCAACTTGGGCCAATGAGAGGTTGTACTGGGACGATTAGGTAATGGTTAGTAATGCAAACTATGGAGATGGGTCATGTCGCATAGAGAAATTCACCTCTCACCTTTGACCAAAGTGCTTAGTGAATATAAATTACCATTCTACATGATATACACTTGATAAGAATTATGTTATCCAGTGATACTGAGTTGGGGAATCATGGGGAACAAAATACCCTAGTTGCTCTCTACTATTGATTTTCTCTTGTGATAGTTAGTTAGTTTATTTTTATCATTGATTATTGCAAACCCCCCATACCCCATCCCCATTTGGGGAATTGAGTCGGTTAATTACTTGAATTGCATATTGGTGCACTTTTGTGAGTCTACATATTCCTTGTGGGATTGACCCTAACTTTGGTAAGGTTCTATATCTTGATAGCAACTGCTCTATCCTCTAAAAAGAAGGTGTAACTTGGGTGACATCAAGATTTTGGCGCAATCGCCAGGCAATACGGCTAGACTTAGTAAATTCGTTAGTAGTTCAAGTATTAATCCTTAGTTCCCTTATTTTACTTTTGTTTGTTATTTTTGTTTTTTTCAGGGTGTATGAGTAGTGTATGCCCAAAACTCTGAGTCAAGGCAATCCTTTTGCTACATTTGATCCAGATATCCATAGAACTTCAAGAAGAATAGCCCAAGACATCGTCAACAATGCGACCAATGCAACTCTGAATAGGAACAATAATGACGATGTTGGGAATGAGAACCCACCTCCTTTGGAGGACATTCTATGGCCCTATTCAGTGAAATTGCAGTGATTAACAACTTCCAAAAATCAAAATTTGAGAAATCGAAGTTCAGCCATACAAGCCCAGAGTATGAGTCGTTGACCAGACCATGACTCATAGTATGGATCGTAGCAGTTAAATCCAAAATGACAAGTGCTAACTACAAAATCTCGATTACGACTCGTAGTCACACTACAAGTCATACCTACGAACCATAACTACTGCCAACTAAACTTTTCTTATTTATTTTAAAATCCTTTTCGTAAATAGTATAAATTTAAGTTAAGGTTTTAGAAAAAAAATATTGAGAGGCAGAATATAGAGAATATTAAGAGAGTAGTATAGAGAGATTTTTCTAGGGTTTAGTGTAGATACTTAGGATTTTACTGTGAAGACCCAATTTGGGGTTTTGAAATCATTTGTAATACAACTCTATTATTCAAGCTTGTGGTTTCAACATCAAGGTAGTTTTTGTTCTTCATTTTCTTTGGGTAATTTATCAACCATGTTTATTCTATATATTGTTTGTGATTTTGCCCTAGCTATAAGTAGCTAAACCCCCACAACTTAGCATTGTGAACCATGAGTAGCTAGCTTTCAATAACCCAGATTATTTGCATTTCTTTGATTGGGTATTTGCATGCATTTTCTATTTTCCTTTAAAATGCTTGTTGTTTGGTGATGGCCAACACCAAACCCTGTCTAGTGTCATGATCCCGACCAAGGTAGTGAAGAATGGGAAAAGGAAATGGGTGACAGGATTCAATAGATGTGTTCTCGTCTAATCAACCAAACCCGACCAAGGAGACGTTGACTTGGACAATAGGTAATTGTTAGTTGTCACACCATGGTTGTTGACCAAGTGCCATGGTGAAATTCGACCTTCACCTTTACAAGATGGCTGGAAGAACCTAACTTACCGTCCTGCATGCAATGTCTGAATTAGGGTTATGTTAGATTAGAGTGAGGGCCAAGAAAAAGATACTGGACTCACCCTTATAGTCAAAATAGAATATAAAGAAGTGTGTATCCATACATAAGAAGAGAAACATAGATAAACATGCTTGGAATGGAGGATTCACCAACTAGCTTGAGTAGTACAAAACTAGCCACGTGGAGGAGGAGGATGATCAACTTGAGCTCTGGTTCCTACATAGTGATATAATGTAGGCAAGAGTATGTGTTAGTACGTTTGAATGTACTAAGTATGTAGGATGCAATGCAACAAGAGATAGGCATCATTATAAAAAAGCATAACCATAAGCATTAGGCATAATATAAAAATATGGCATATCTGATCAATGCTCAAGTAAAAAATGCTTAAGTAACTTATGCTTATGTAGGATATTATATGAGTAGGTTGATGATAATCTCACCCCATCATCCTGGTGGCATGGTGCAAAGCCCTGAAATGGTTGGTGATAATCCGACCCTATCACCCTGCTAGCAAAGTACAAACCCCTAACATGGTTGATGAGTACAAACATCCATCTAGGTTATCAACTCGCTAGTCCCTTGATTGGCTATCAAAGTACTAACCGCCTCCCCTTCCCCCCCACCCCCCGTGAAGAAGGTTACCCGGGCTCTTAGTCCCCTCGAATCAGGCATGGTCTAATACAACACGTTATATAGAGTATATTATATACACAATTCCTGTTCAACATCATATAGTCATTCATATAATAACCCGTACAATGGACATTGAATTAATCAAGAAATCACAACCAGATATTTTATCAAACACTTAGAGGGTGTGTAGTGCTAATATAAAACTATGCAATTCAACAGTGAAATCATGTAAGAAAATCCATTGTAAAACCATCAATCAACACCTTGCAACATCCTCAAGCAATATACACCAAAACCCCTCATTATATCTCACATTATATCGAAGATTTATAGCTCAAAACATAACAAACAGTCACAATTTCATATAGCTTTAACATAGTTCATAGAAAAGTTTATAATAGTAAAGCCATTTGTAAAATCAACTTTAAATCATGCAAATTGAGTAGAAAAGAGATTTAGGGAATAGTGGGTGAAAGGACCCAATGGTTGAAACCCACATACTTTATCCTTGGAGAAACTCTTGGTGAAGATAGAAAATGGAGACTTGAAGTATGAAGGAAATCCTTAGATCTGGAAGAGGCTTTGAGACTTGAATTTCAGAGTGAAAAATATGGCTAAGTATTCTAGTGAGTACTGGGGAATGTTTAGGATGATATGAAGGTGAAATATAGCAATATATAGGTAAATACACGTTTGGGAACACTTAGGCCCATGACTTAAAAGTCTTGGACCTAGTTGGAAAATAGTCACCAAAATTGTACCGCGACGTGGAAACCTCAATTTTTTTAGCTCCACTTGGAAAATAATAATTCTATTCGCTTGCTAAAAAATTGGGGTGAGACCTATTTACCACTCAATTTGACCCTTGAACAAGATGATAAAGTAGGATTTTTGAAATAATGCATGGACTTTTAGATATATGGAAATTACTATTTTAGGCTCTTCCCAGCTCTTCCGAGACATATTTTCGGGCACTTTTTGGGGTCATTTCAATATCTACCCCTTGGGAACATTCGTCCTCGAATATAAAAGAAACATACAAGACAAGAGTGATCATAAACAAGCCAGCCCCAACAAGAGTACAACATTACATTTAAAACACCATTTTCAAATCTCAACATAAGTGTAAAACCATCATGAATTTGCCAACTTAAACATCAATGCATATGAATGACATAGGGGTTGAAATATAGGACTTGAAATCACATATTTGAATTTAAAATAGTACCTTAGGCTTGAGTGGAGTGGAAAAGATAAGGATACCGCTGTTGCATGTCTATTTTGACCTCCCATGTAGCACTTTCAACTCGTTGGTTCCTCCAAAGGACCTTAATGGATGTCACCTCCTTGTTCCTCAATCTCTTTACTTGCCTATTAAAAATCCAAATCAGAACCTCCTAATAAGTCAAGTTATCCTCAACAACCCCTACAACATCAAGAAACTCAATAGTATTAGAATCACCCACACACTTCTTTAACATAGATACATGAAATACCGGACGAACCAATTCCATCTGACTAGGTAACTTCAACTCATAAGCTGCCTTGCCAACACTCTTGATAACCTCATAAGGAACAATATATATTGGACTGAACGTCCCCTTCTTACCAAAACCAGCTACACCTTTCACTGGAGAAACTTTCAGATAGACCCAATCACCCACTTTGAATTCAAGATCTCTCCTCCTAACATCGGAATAGGATTTTTGATGACTTTGGGATTTCTTCAACCTTTCCTTAATCATCCTAACCTCCTCAAGATCCTCCATAATTAAATCTGGCCCCAACAAAGCTGTCTCACTAACCTCAAACCATCTGACTGGTGATATACAATGTCTCCCATAGAGAGCCTCAAAAAGAGCCATACCTATGCTAGAATGATAGCTATTGTTGTAGGAAAACTAAATCAACGGAAGATCATCATCCCCAACTACCTTTAAACTCCAACATACATGCTCTAAGAATATCCTCAAGGGTCTAGATGGTCCTCTCGGCTTGGTCGTACGTTTGAGGGTGGAAAGCCATAGAAATCTTAACTCTAGTACCAAAACCACTTTAGAAAGATCTCCAAAAATGTGAAATGAATTGTGCCTCACGATCTGATGTGATGGAGAAAGGAACCCTATGCAACCTCACTAACTCATGGTTGTACAACCTTGCATACTCTTCATAACAAAATATGGTATTATCCGGTAGAAAGTGAGCTAATTTTGTCATCTTATCAACCATAACCCAAATGGAATCAAAACCATTTCTAGTCTTAGGCAATCCAACTACAAAATCCATATTTATCTCTTCCCACTTCCAAGTAGGAACTGTCTTGGGTTAGGCCACTCGACCTTTGATGTTTGGCTTTGACTTGTTGACAACTATGGCAACTGAAAACGAATTTGGCAATGTCCTTCTTCATGCCTCCCACCAATACACATCCCTCAAGTGTATATTCATTTTGTTGGAACCGGGGTGGATAGAATAAGAAGAATTATGGGCCTCATCAAGGATTTTCTCCCTCAAACCATCAACACAAGGCACACACAACCTACCTTGGTACCTACAGGCACCATTTCCACCTTTGGAGAAAACCTCCACCTTGCCATCTTTCACCAAGGCCTTCAATTCTAACAAGGAGGGATCAAGGTCTTGTTTTGCCATTACCTCATCAACCAAAGAAGATTTAGAACCATCAACAACAACAATACCATCATCACTAACCTCTTCCAACCTAGCCCCCAACCCAGCAAACTAATGTACTTCCCTAGCCATCTCCTTCTCACTACCATCAACATGAGCTAGGCTACCCACGGACACCCTACTCAAGTCATCTGCCACCAAATTTGCCTTACACGGATGATAATATACGCTCATATCATATTCTTTCAGAAGTTCTAACCATCTCCTTTGACTCAAGTTGACATCTTTTTGAGTGAAGACTTATTGGAGGCTCTTATGATCGATGAACACATCAACGTGCACCCCATGTAAGTAGTCATACAAAATCTTTAATGCAAACACAACGACGGCTATCTCTAGATCATGGGTAGGGTAGTTCCTTTCATTTACCTTGAGTTGTCTAGAAGAATAAGCTATGACCTTAACATTTTGCGTCAACACACAACCCAAACCAACTCGGGAATCATCACAATCTACCACAAATCCCTTAAGCCCATCCGGTAGTGAAAGTATAGGAGCAGACACAAGCTTATCTTTCAATGTTTCGAAGCTCCTCTGACACTCTTCGGCCTACACAAACTTAAACTTCTTTTAAGTCGATTTTGTCATAGGGGAAACAATGGAGGAGAATCCATTCACAAACCTTCTATAGTAACTTGCTAGATCTATGAAACTCCTAATATCCGATCGGGTCAATGGTCTAGGATAATTTCTAATCACATCGGTTATCTTAGGATCCACCTTAATACCATTTTACGACACTACATGACCTAAGAAGGCAACCTCCTTCAACCGAAATTCACATTTTTCATACTTGGCATACAATTTTCCCTCCCTCAATCTTTGCAACACAACACTCAAATGACCTATATGCTCCTCCCTACTATGTGAATAGCTCAAAATATCATCAATGTTGACCATAACGAAGGAATCAAGGAAAGGTTTAAAGACCCTGTTCATTAGATCCATGAAGATGATCGGTGCATTGGTCAACGTAAAAGACAACAAATTCATAATGCCCATATCTAGTCCGGAAGGCTCTGGGCATGTCATACTTTCTCACCTTTACTTGATGATACCCAAAGTGAAGATCAATCTTAGAAAAATGATTGGCCCCTTGCAATTGGTCAAACAAATCATCAATCCTTGGAAGAGGATACCTATTCTTGATAATGACCCTACTGAGTTGTGATAGTCAATACACATTCTAAGGGACCCATCTTTCTTTTTCACAAAAAACAATAGAGCACCCTAAGGTGATTGGCTAGGTCTAATAAATCCCTTCTCCAACAAATTCCTAAATTGTTCCTTCAACTCCTTCAACTCCACTGAGGCCATACGATAAGGGGAAATAGAAATGGGTTGAATAACGGGGAGGAGGTCTATGCCAAAGTATATTTCCCTTTCAGGAGGAATACCAGGAAGGTCATTTGGGAAGACATCAAGAAACTCATTTACAACCTGAATCGACTCTATGGAAGGACTTTAGACTTTGCATCCTTAAGCGTCATAATATGGTAAAAATACACCCTTTATAGATCAACTTACGGTCTTTAATAAGAGATAAATCTACCCTTGACCACCATATCTTGACTTTTCCACTCAAAGATGGGTACATTTGAAAATTGGAATTTGAACCTAAGGGTTCTACAATAAATAGAAGCATAGTAGGCATGCGACAAATCCATCCCAAGAATGACATTAAAATTGACCATGTCTAACTCGACAAGATCACAAGACAACACTTTGCGCAAGATGCAAATAGGATAATGTCTATAAATTTTCCTAGCACTAATAGATGCACCAATAGGAGTAGACACTTCATATAACTTATGCAACAACTCGGTGTCAACATGGAATTTTTTAGCAACAAAAGGTGTAACAAAGGAAAGAGTGGCACCTGCATAAATCAAAGCAGATACATCAAAGTCAAAGATTTTTAACATACTAGAAACATTGTCCAGAACCTCACCAACCCTTGCCTCCTATATACAGCATAAAACCGATTGTACCTTGGGGCACCACCATCATGACCACCCCTACCCAATGGAACCACCTTGCACCCCGTTCCTTGTTACAGTTTCTTGGATAATCCACCTTTTTGTGACCAAGCTCCCCATATTCAAAGCATGTATTAGAATCTTTGAAACATGGGCCTCTATGATTTCTTCCTCATTCAAGATACACATCAATAGGAGCCACACCACCAACCACCTTGGGGCCTAGGGAAATCATTGGCAAACCCCTTGTTAGTACCATGGGAAGACCCTTGGCCTTAGTCAAATCTAGCACCCTTTTGGAACTTACCCTCCAAATAAGTCCTCTTGGCCTCATGGTCCCATCTTTTCCTCAAAATTTCCTCTTCCATTTTTTTGACATATATCAATAATTGGGAT
Organism: Solanum clarkiae; assembly: GCA_011800125.2. Taxonomy (NCBI): domain Eukaryota; kingdom Viridiplantae; phylum Streptophyta; class Magnoliopsida; order Solanales; family Solanaceae; genus Solanum; species Solanum clarkiae. The sequence continues at coordinate 1,699 of JAABOM020065997.1, read as the reverse complement.
AAGTCTATGTCACTAATTATCATGGCGGACCGATATTCATCACTCACCAAGTTCGAGATCCCCATCATAAACATGTTCATCATAGATCTAGGATCGGCTACTAAATGAGGAGCATACTTTGAAAGTTGATTGAACTTGAGGGTACACTCCCTCACACTCATGGAACCTTGTTTCAAGTTCACAAACTCTACCAACTTGGCTTCTCTAAGTGTAAGAGCGAAGAACCAATTAAGAAATGCCAATTTGAACTCCTCCAAAAGCACCACATTACCATTTCCCTTCTCCCCCTTCCATTGGTCATACCATATTTGAATCACTCTTTTGAGTTGGTACGTCGCCAACTCCATCTTTACATTTGGCCCAACACCCATGTATTCAAAATCTTGTAGATCTCATCAATGAACTCTTATGGATCCTCATCCACCTTTTACCCGTAGAACACCAGAGGATTCATCCTCATGAAGTCCCTTACCCTAGCTCTAGGGGTAGTAGCATGAGGGGCTTGGGCCCCTTGATTGACTTATTTGGCCATAACTTGGGCAAGCATAGTGAGAGCATACCGAATCTCACCAATTGTAGGTTTTTCTACTGGAGCTCGGGCCCTTCTTCCTCGAGTGTTAGACATAATCTAGAATATTAAAGAACAATTGTTAAGGGGAAAAACTTACCACAACTCTATAGCATGACCTAGAACATGATGAAGGAAAACATTTCCTAAAATGCCTCATAGCCTCCTACTCATAAACATGGCACATTTCACAGCCAAGAATAGGACTATAATCCACACGGTGTGTTAGACTCCGAGGAACTATCAACCTAGTGCTCTGATACCATGTTTGTAACAACCCAAGCCTAGGGCCTAGACGTGACATGGCTAATGAGGAACCCGAACGAACCCCAAACAAGCCTCTTAACTTATCATTACACAACATCAATTGTGGAATCATATAAAAGACATAAAGAGTAAAAATAGGGGACATTAGAATAAGGGGAAAGCTTACATAAAATCATAATCAAGAGACAAGAAGTCAAAGCTCATATTATAGATACATAGTATGTCCAACAAACATCTCTACTACTTAGATAAGGGGGGGCAAGACAAAGTACCCAGGCTCACTCTCAAAGTCAAAATAGAACATAAAGAAGTGTCTCTCCATACATATCAAGAGAAACATAGATAAATGTCTTCGGAATGGAAGAGCCACAAACTAGCATGAGTAGTACCAAACTAGCATACGTGGAGGACGAGGATGATCAACTTGGGCTCTGGTTCCTACATGGTGATATCATGTAGGCAAGAGTATGCATTAGTACATTTGAATGTACTAAGTATGCAAAATGCAATGCAACAAGTGATAGGCATCATAATCAAAATGCATAACCATAGGCATTAGGCATAATATAACAATATGGCATATATGATCAATACTCAAGTAAAACATTATTAAGTAACTCATGTTTATGTAGGATATCATATGTGTAGAATAGACTAAGCAAGATTTCCAAAGTACAAACCGCTTGATAGGTTTATGATGATCTCACCCTATCATCCTGGTGGTATGGTACAAACCCCTCACATGGTTTGTGATAGTATCACCCTATCACCATGGTGGTGAAGTACAAAACCCTCACATGGTTGATGAGTACTAATCCCCATCTAGGTTATCAAGGCACTAGCCCCTTGATTGGCTATCAAGGT
>JAABOM020065991.1:0-40612 GCA_011800125.2 Solanum clarkiae | reverse complement strand
ACTCTTTCCTCCAATTAGTTCTTGCTCTCACCAACTCAACTTAAGCTTCGGGATGCTCAACGTCTACACAATCACAACAACAACGACGGTTAGCAACCATAACGGATATTGAAATCCTATTTTCTTCACTCCCATCTTATAAAAATTTCGGCAACATTTCCCATTAAATATGCCACCCTGAGAATTCAACTCGGCTGATAATCATCAACCAACAACAACACCACATCAATAGACCTTCCCCGGTACCATCACAACATCACAACGTCACAAAACGCCTCTATAGCATAAATACTAAAACAAAAACAGGGCAGCAAGTATACCTACCTACTTTTACATACCAAGGCACTCCTATAAATCCAAAGGACCATAACGCATCATTCTAACGCCCTACGCAACTCCCCAATGTTAAAACGTGACATTTCGCCTCCAACTAGGGCTCCAATTCAAGTTAATCATCAAGAATATGTTCACCAAGGTTTCCAACACTTCTCACACCATACATGGGCTAATTTCATGCAAAATAAACCTAGACATATGATTAGAACTCAAAATGCAAGCATATACAAACTTGTCCCATTCAACCCAATTTCAAATTTCATGGTTCAAGCTAGAAATCCACTTCTATTTCATGATTTAACATCAATTTAATACTTCCCCAACACCCCTCAAGGTTTAATTCACATGGGAAAAACTAGAAATTCAACTTACCTCTCAACCCCTTCACAAGCTCCAAATTCATAACCGCAAAATCGAGCGTTTCTTTAGCAATCTAACATTTCCACGCCACTTGGGGGACCCCATATACCGACCTTAAAGCGTCAAATAATCGAAAAATCGAAAGAAATTAAATTTTTGCTACAGTAGCAACCAAACCCGAGAGCTCAGCTTGGGGGAAAAATATTTGCCTAAAATTTTCTAAGTGTTGGAATGGTTCCTTGCATAAGATATAAGGCATATGTGTAAATATACATAGACAACCACTTATACACTTGGGCCAATCAAATAAAGCCATGTACAAGACCCCACAAATAACGTTAAATCTTTAAGGACCACATTTGAACAAAAATACACATTTGGTCCCAATCTTTTCCAAATTTGGACCAATTAAGGATTTACGATTTCTAACTCCCAAGAATAATTATTATACAAAAATTCACTTGATCTCAACCTTTAAAGAAACACTTAAATCCTGAATTATTTGAAATTTTCAACATTTGTCCAATTTTCGCAAACATTCCAAAAGTTTCAAAATACGGGTCCTAACAGATAGACTACTACATAGTTGATAAGTCAAGTGACTTTATGATGATCAAGGGATTGTATGTATGTATTTAATTCATAAAAAGTATTTATATTGTTGCATGTTAAGCAATTACCTTGTAGAGGGCGTGACATACCTTGACCACCTTGTTGGGGGTGACATGCCCATACTACCATGTTGAGGGTGGATACCTCGACCACCTTGTTGGAGGTGATATGCCCATATTACCATATTGAGGGGTAGATACCTCGACCACCTTGTTGGGAGTTGACATGCCACACTAACATGTTGAGGGGTAGATTCCTCAACCACCTTGGGGGGTGATATTCCGATACCACTATGTTGAGAGTGGATACCTCAATCACTTTCGAGTGGGTGACATGCCTTGGATTCAACGTAATATTTGATTGGTCTAAGATTATGGTCTCTTCCCATATATGTATTATGTTCAATACAAGTTATATGATTTACTAGCATGTTTCACTTCAAGCATTAATCATGCATGCCATATTGATATTTTACTTATTCATTGATTATGATTACGCATTTTGACATTGTTGGCTTATGTCTTATTGCGTTGCATCCTACATGCTTAGTACGTTTGAACATATTAATGCATACTCTATGCATACATGATATTACTATGTAGGAACTAGAGTACCTGTAGATCATCTTCCATGTAACTAGTTTTGGCATTTCGGAAGATAAGCTTTAGTGAGTCCTTAAGTCTGGGGACACTAGCTATGCTACACTTACTACTTGATATCTCTTTATTTTGAACACTTGATACTATGAGGGTGAGCCATAAAGTGTCTTGGCCCCTGCTCTGATCTATGTTAGAGGTGTTGTTGGAACAATTGATGTACTTATGTATGAGCTTGACTCTTGGGTATTTTATGATTATCAAAGACTTCCCTTAGTCCTTTTTCCCTTAACTATATTTCTTGTGTTGATATTTTTCTTTTATGATAAAACAAACCCAAAGAGTGCTCGAAAATGTGCCTCAGAATACCTGAAATTTCAAATTCCATATATCTCAAAATCCTTTTATTATTTCGAAAATCTGACATCATATTCTTGTTTAAGCGGTCAAAATTAGGGGAAAAAGGGTCTAACCCCAACTTTTGAGCACCCGTATCAAAAATTGAAAATCCTATGGTGCAATTTTCAGTGAGGTTTTCACGTCACCTTCGTGATTTGCTTCTGCTTATTTTGGGAAATGGTTTTCTAGTTCGGTCTAAGACTTCTATGTCTTAGGCCGAAGTATTCCCAAATGTGGTTTTATCCATACTTAGCCTTATTTCACCCTCATATCATCCTAAATATTTCTCAATACTCACTCAAACATTTAGCTATATTTTCATTCCCAAAATTCAAGTCTTATACCCTCATCCCAAGCTAAGTTTGTCCTTCAAGGGTCTTCTTCAAAATTCAAGTCTCCATCTCCAATCTTCACCAAGTTCATCTCCAAGCTAAGGTATGTGGGTTTCTTTTATGGGTTCCTTTCACCCATGATACCCAAGTCTCCTTTCACTCAAATTGCATGATCTAAAGTTGATTTACAAATGGGTCTTGCTTACTATGAAATTTACTGCACACTATGTTAAAGCTATGTGAATTTATGATTGTTTTACTATGTTGTGAGCTATAAATCTTTGATCTGTTATAAGATTTGAGAAAGGGTTTTGATGTATGTTGCTTGAGGGTGTTGCAAGGTGTTGATTGATGGTTTTACAATGGATTTTCTTACATAATTTCATCTCTATATTTCATGGTTTTATACTAGCATTACACATCCTCTAAGTGTTTGATAAAATGTCCAGATGTGGTTTCTTGAGGAGTTGAAGGTCCAAAGCATGAGATATGATATAATTGACTATATGATGATGAAATGAGCTTATGTATATGATATACTCTATATAAAGTGTTGTATTAGACCATAATTAATCCAGGGAGGGGGGATAAGAGCCATGGTAACCAAGGTGGGGGTTTATACTCATCAACCATGTGAGGGGTTTGTACTTCTCCATCGTGGTGATAAGGTGTGATTATCGTCAACAATGTGAGGGGTTTGTGCCATACTGCCAGGGTGGTAGGGTGAAGCCATCATCAACCACCAAGGGGTTTGTACGTTGAAAAGCTAGCTTGGTCTCTTCTACACATATGATACCCTATATGAGCATGAGTTACTTAAACATATTTTACTTGTGTATTGATCATACATGCCATATCGTAATATGATCTCTATTGCCTATTGTTATAAATTTTGATTATGATGTCCATCTCTTGTTGCATTGCATCCTACATACTTAGTATATTCAAACATACTAACCCATACTCTATGCCCGCATGATGTCACCATGTAGGAACCAGTACCCAAGTTGATCATCCTCCTCCTCCACGTGGCTAGTTCAATACTACTCAAGCTAATTGGTGAGTCCTCCACTTCGGGACCTTAGTCTATGTTGATCTTATTATGTATTTCTTCCTTATTTTCTATTTTGACTATGAGGAGGAGCCCAGTTTCTTTATCTTAGCTCTCGCATTTATCTATGTATTAGATATGTTTGTTGGACATGTTATGTATCTATGTAAATAGCCTTGACTCTTTTGTTCTTAATGTCTATGATGCGAGCTTGACTCTTATCTCTTGATTATGATGTTGTAAAAGCTTTTCCCTTAGTCCCGTTGACCCTATTCTTACACTTTTATGTTGTTTCTATTTCTTCTGCGACCAAGGACATGTAATGATGTTCTTAGAGGCTTGCTTGGGTTCCTTCGGTTTATCCATTCGCCATATCACATCTAGGCACTAGGCTTGGGTCATGACAAACTTGGTATCAGAGCACTAGATTGATAGATCCTCGCAATCCAACACGCCGCATCGTTTAGAGTCCTATTCATGATTGTACAGCGTGCTATGACTATGAATAAGAGGCTATGAGATGTTTTAGAAAATATTTCCCTTCTTTATATTCTAAGTCATGATATAGAGTTATGGTAAGTTCCCCTCCCCCCCCCCCCGGCTATTGTTCTTTGCTATGCTAGATCCTGCCAAACACTTGAGGAAGAGTGGCCCGAACTCCCGAGGAGCAACCTATCAATGGTGAGCTCTGGGGTGCTCTCACTATGCTTGCCCAAGCTGTGGCCAACCAAGTCAATCAAGGGTCCCAAGCCCCTCATGCTACTACCCCGGGAGCTAGGGTAAGAGACTTTATGAGGATGAATCCTCCGGTATTCTATGGGTCAAGGTGGATGAAGATCTACATGAGTTCATTGATGAGGTCTACAAAATCTTGAATATCATGGGTGTTGGGTCGAATGAAAAGGCAGAGTTGGCTACGTACCAACTCAAAAGGCTAACCCAAATATGGTATCACCAATGGAAAGGTGAGAAGGGAATTGGTAATGTGGTGCTCTGGGAAAAGTTCAAATTGGCTTTCCTTAATCAGTTTTTCCCTGTTAAGCTTAGAGAAACTAAGATGGCAGAGTTCATGAATTTGAAACAAGGTGCTATGAGTGTGAGGGAGTATGTCCTCAAGTTTATTCAACTTTCAAAGTATGGTCCTTATTTGTTCGCTGATCCTAGACCTAGGATGAATAAGTTCGTGATGGGGGTCTCTGACTTGGTATGTAAAGAATGTCGGTCCACCATGCTAATTAGTGACATGGAGTTATCTAAGTTAATGATATATGCCGAGAAAATGGAGGAAGAAAAGTTGAGAAAGAAAAGGGGGCATGAGGCCAAGAGGGCCAGATTTGAGGGTAAATTCCAAAAGGGTGCTAGATTTCTTCAAGTCCAAGGGCCTACTCATGCTACTATAAGGGGTTAGCCAATGACTTCCCTAAGCCTCAAGGTGTTGGTCGTGTGGATCCTATAGATGTATGCCCTAATTGTGGAAGGGGCTATGGAGGCCCATGTTTGAAGGGTTCTAATGCATGCTATGAATGTGGAGAGCTTGGTCACAAGAAGGCAGATTGTCCAAAAAATCGCGGCAAGGGTCAGGGTGAAAATACGGTCCCATTAGGTAGAGGTGGTCCTCAGGGTGGTGCCCCAAGGCACAACCGATTTTATGCACTACATTGGAGGCAAGGGGTTGGTGAGGTCCCCGATGTTATTATCGGTATGTGAAAAACTTTGACTTTGATGTGTATGCTTTGATTGATCATGGTGCCACTCTCTCCTTTGTTACCCCTTTTGTTGTTATAAAGTTTCATGTTGTCCCCGAGTTGTTGCATGAGTCATATGAAGTGTCTACTCCTATTGGTGCCTCTATTATTGCTAGGAATGTTTATAGAAGTTTTCCTATTTGCATTTTTCATAAGAAGTTGCCTTGTGATCTAGCTGAATTGGACATGGTAAATTTTGATGTCATTCTAGGGATGGATTGGTTGCTTGCCTTCTATGCTTCTATTGATTGTAGAACCCGTAGGGTCAAGTTTCAATTCCCTAATGATCTTGTTCTCGAGTGGGAAAGTCAAGATATGATGGTCAAAGGTAGATTCATTTCTTGCATTAAAGCCCGTAAGTTGATCTCTAAGAGGTGTCTTTACCACCTAGTGACTGTTAAAGATATGCAGTCCAAAGTCCCCTCCAAAGAGTCAGTTGCAGTTGTAAAGGAGTTTCTTGATGTCTTCCCAAATGACCTTCCTAGTGTTCCTCCCGAAAGGGAGATAGATTTTGACATAGATCTCTTTCCCGATACTTAACCTATCTCAATTCCCCCATATCGTATGGTCCCGACGGAGTTGTAGGAGTTAAAGGAACAATTGAAATTTTTGTTGGAAAAGGGATTTATTAGACCTAGTCAATCACCTTGGGGTGCTCCAGTGTCTTTTGTAAAAAAGAAAGATGGGTCACTTAGAATGTGCAATGACTACCGGCAACTCAATAGGGTCACCATCAAGAATAGATATCCTCTTCCAAGGATTGATGATTTATTTGACAAATTGCAAGGGGATAGCTTCTTCTATAATATTGATCTTCGATTCGGGTATCATCAAGTTAGGGTGAGGGAGTGTGATATTCCCAAGATGGCCTTTCGGACTAGATATGGGCATTATGAGTTTGTTTTGATGTTGTTTGGGTTGACCAATGTACTGACCATCTTCATGGACCTAATGAATAGGGTGTTCAAACCTTACATTGATTCCTTTGTTGTGGTCTTCATTGATGATATATTGACCTATTCACATAGTAGGGAGGAGCATATTGGTCATTTGAGGGTGGTGTTACAAAGATTAAGGGAGGAGAAATTGTATGCTAAATATGATAAGTGTGAATTTTGGTTAAAAGAGGTTGCATTCTTGGGTCATGTGGTATCGGGGGATGGCATAAAAGTGGATCCTAAAAAAAACCAATGTGATTAGCAATTGGCCTAGACCATTGACCCCGTTGGATATTAGGAGGTTCTTGGGCCTAGCGGGTTATTATAGAAGGTTTGTGAATGGGTTCTTCTCTATTTCTTCCCCTATGATAAAATTAACTCAAAAGGAGGTTAAGTTTGTGTGGACTAACGAATGTGAGAGGAGCTTCCAAACATTGAAATACAAGCTTGTGTCTTCTCCTATATTGTCACTACCAGATGGGATTAAAGGTTTTGTTGTGTATTGTGATGCATCTAGAGTCGGTTTAGGTTGTGTGTTGATGCAAAATGGTAAGGTCATAGCTTATGCTTCTAGACAACTCAAGGTACATGAAAGAAACTGCCCTACCCATGATCTAGAGTAAGCCGCTGTTGTGTCTGCATTAAATATTTGGCATCACTACTTGTATGGGGGTGCATGTTAATGTGTTCACCGATCACAAGAGCCTCAAATATGTCTTCACTCAAAAAAACCTCAACTTGAGGCAAAAGAGACGGTTAGAATTTCTCAAGTACTATGACATGAGTGTGCACTATCAACTGGGTAAGGCAAACGTGGTGGAAGATGCTTTGAGCAGGGTGTCTATGGGTAGCTTAGCCCATGTTAACGGTGGTAGGGAGATGGCTAAGGAGGTGCATCAATTGGATAGATTGGGGGTTTGGTTTGAAGAGGTTGGTGATGATGGTATTATGGTTGTTGATCGGTCTAAGTCTTCTTTGGTTGATGAGGTGATAGCGAAACAAGACCTTGACTCCTTTTTGCTTGAATTGAAGGCCTTGGTGAAAGAGGGCAAAGTAGAGGTTTTCTCCTAAGGGGGAGATGGTACCCTTAGGTACCAAGATAGGTTGTGCGTGTCTTGTGTTGATGGTCTGAGGGAGAAAATTCTTGATGAGGCCTACAATTCTTCTTATTCTATCCACCTGGTTCCACCAAAATGTATAGAGAATTGAGGGATTTGTATGGGTGGGAAGGCATGAAGAGGGACATTGCCAAATTCGTTTTCTGTTACCATAGTAGTCAACAAGTCAAAGCCGAACATCAAAGGCCAGGTGGCCTAACCCAAGACACAGAGATCCCCACTTGGAAGTGGGAGGTCATTAATATGGATTTTGTGATTGGGTTGCCCAAGACTAGAAAAGGTTTTGATTCCATTTGGGTGGTGGTTGATAGGATGACGAAATCGGCTCATTTCTACCGGTTAAGACCACATATGGGGCTGAAGAGTATGCAAGGTTGTGTATCCATGAGTGTGAGGTTACATGGTGTTCCTTTGTCTATCATATTGCATCATGGTTCACAATTCACTTCAAACTTTTGGATGTTCTTTTAAAAGGGTCTTGGTACAAAACTTCACCTTAGTACAACCTTTCACCCCCAAACGGATGGCCAAGCCGAAAGAACCATTCAAACACTTGAGGATATGCTAAAGGCTTGTGTATTGGATTTGACGGGTAGTTAGGGGGCTTGTGTATTGGATTTTAGGGGTAGTTGAGATGTCCATCTTCCTTTGATTGAGTTCGCCTATAACAATAGCTATCACTCTAGCATCGGTATGACTCTTTTTGAGGCTTTTTATGGGTGACGTTATAGATCACCAGTTGGTTGGTTTGAGGTTGGGGAGGTGGATTTATTGGGGCCGGATCTGGTCATTTAGGCTCTTGAGGAGGTGAGTATGATTAGGGAAAGGTTGAAGATGGCCCAAAGTCGTCAAAAATCCTATGCCGATGTGAGAAGAAGAGACCTTGAATTCAAAGTAGGTGATTTGGTTTATTTGAAAGCTTCTCCAATGAAAGGTGTAGTTTGTTTTGGTAAAAAGGGAAAGTTGAGTCCAAGATATATTGGTCCTTATAAGGTTTTGAATAGGGTTGGCAAGTTAGCTTATGAATTGAAGTTGCCTAGCAAAATGAATTTGGTTCATCTGGTGTTTCATGTCTCTATGTTGAGGAAATGTATTGGTGATCCTACTGCTATTGTACCTCTTGATATTGTGCGTGTTGTTAAGGATAACTTGACCTATGAGGAGGTTCCGGTTCAGATTTTGGGTAGGCAAGTAAAGAGATTGAGAAACAAGGAGGTGGTATCCGTTAAGCTTCTTTGGAGAAACTCACAAATCGAAAGTGCTACTTGGGAGGCCGATGCAGATATGCAAAAGCAGTATCTTTTATCTTTTCCAGTCCACTCAAGCCTAAGGTACTAATTCTAAGTCCCCTATGTGATTACAAGTCTCATGTTTCGGCCTTTATGTCATTCATATGCATACATGTTTAAGTTGGCAAGTTTATGATGATTTTATACTTATATTGAGATTTTGGAAAATGGTGTTTTAAATGTAAAGTTGCATTTTGGTTGGGGCTGGTTTGTTTACAATCATTCTTGTCTTGTACTTCTCTTTTACATTCGAGGATGAATGTTCCCAATGGGGAGATATTGAAACGACCCCAAAGAGTGCCCGAAAATGTGCCTCGGAATGCCCAAAATTTGAAATTCTATATATCATAAAATCCGTTTGTTATTTTGAAAATATGACTTCATATTCTTGTTCAGGAGGTCAAAATTAGGGGGAAAAGGGTCTAATTTCGCTTTTAGAGCAACCATATCAAAATTCAAAAAATTCCATGGTGCAATTTCTAGAGAGGTTTTCGCGTCGCGGGGCCTATTTTGGGGCCTATTTTTTTAGTTCGGTCCAAGACTTCTAAGTCTTGGGCCTAAGTGTTCCCAAATGTATTTTTACCCATACTTAGCCTTATTTCACCCTTATATAATCCAAAATATTTCCCAATACTCACTCAAACACTTAGCCATATTTTCACTCCCAAAATTTGAGTCCCAAACCCTCATCCCAAGCTAACGTTCTCCTTCAAGGTTCTTTTTCAAGCTTCAAGTCTCCATCTCCAATCTTCATCAAGTTCATCTCTAAGCTAAGGTATGTGGGCTTCTTTCATGGTTCCTTTCACCCATGATACCCAAGTCTCCTTTCACTCAAATTGCATGACCTAAAGTGGATTTACAAATGGGTCTCGCTTACTATGAAATTCACTGCACACTATGTTAAAGCTATGTGAATTTATGATTGTTTTGCTATGTTGTGAGCTATAAATCTTTGATTTGTTGCAAGATTTGAGGAAGGGTTTTGATGTATGTTGGTTGAGGGTGTTGCCACGTGTTGATTGGTGGTTTTTACAATGGATTTTCTTGCTTGATTTCATCTCTATATTTCATGATTTTATACTGGCATTACACACCCTCTAAGTATTTGATAAAATGTCCAAATTTGGTTTCTTGAGGATTTGAAGGTCCAAAGCATGAGATATGATATTATTGACTATATGATGATGACATGAGCTTGTGTATATGATATACTCTATATAAAGTGTCGTATTAGACCATACTCGATCCTTGGAGGGGGGATAAGAGCCCGGGTAACCGAGGTAGTTGTTTATACTCATCAACCATATGAGGGATTTGTACTTTTCCATCGTGGTGATAAGGTATGATTATCATTAACAATGTGAGGGGTTTGTGCCACACCGACAAGGTGATAAGGTGAATTCGTCATCAACCACCAAGGGGTTTGTACGTTGAAAAGCTAGCTTGGTCTCTTCTACACATATGATACCCTATATGAGCATGAGTTACTGAAGCATGTTTTACTTGTGCATTGATCATACATGCCATATTGTAATATGATGTCTATTACCTATTGTTATGGATTTTGATTATGATGTCCATCTCTTGTTGTATTGCATTCTATATACTTAGTATATTTAAACATACTAACGCATACTGTATGCCTACATGATGTCACCATGTAGGAACCGGTGCCCAAGTTGACCATCTTCCTGTTCCACGTGGCTAGTTCGATACTACTCAAGCTAATTGGTGAATCCTCCACTTCAAGGACCTTAGTCTATGTTGATATTACTATGTATTGAGGCATTCTTCTTTATGTTCTATTTTGACTATGAAGCTGAGCCAGTTACTTTGCCTTGGCCCCCGCTCTTATCTATGTATTAGAGGTATTTATTGGGCATGTTATATATCTATATTAAGAGCCTTGACTCTTTTGTTCTTGATATCTATGATTTGAGCTTGACCCTTGTTTGTTGATTATGATGTTGTACAAGCTTTTCTCTTAGTCTTGTTGCCCCTATTCTTACTCTTTTATGTTATTTCTATTACTTCAGCTTCCAAGGATGTGTAATGATGTTCTAAGAGGCTTGCTTGGGGTCCTCCGGGTTATCCATTCACCATGTCACATCTAGGCTCTAGGATTGGGTCACGACACGTGACCAAGGATATGTGATTGATATGATAATAAACTTGTTTGGGGTTCCTTTGGGTTCTCCATTCGCCGTGTCACGTCTAGGCCCTAGGCTTGGGTCATGACACCGATGCAGTACTGATAGTTATTATGTACAGATTCTTTTCATTTGATGCTGGTGTATCTGTTGGTATTTGAGGGTGGTGATAGTTATAATTATGTGGGTTGGATTGTGTGGGTACCTATGTTGTGAGTATCGTGGCCTACGTTTACTCAGGGAATGATATGACTTTGGAGTTTCGGATCCGGATAGACCAATTGAGGGAGTGACTGTTTCAATACCTCATGTCCTAGATAATGCTCCCTACACTATGAGCTCCAGTGCCACGTTCGAGTGTCTGATACTCGGGAGTCATGCCACATGGTCTAAGTCTAGTGACCACAACTGGGACGTCGAGTGGCGGATGCCAATTTTGAGGTTCGAGCACCTATTGATGTTTTGGATCAAGGACCTCATCGATTACATTTTGGGATCGAGACCCTGTTGATTATGTTAGGGGAATTCTTTCTCCCATAGGGGATGCTTCCAAATCATTTGGCCTTGGTTGACTACCTCGACCAGAGACTAGGTTAAGAGGACTAGGGTTTCGAGGCCCTATGAGATACTGATTTATGGATGGGTCGAGGACCCGATAGTTGTATGGTACTTTAGTTCGAGGTCCCAGCTGATTTCCTGTGGATCAACATACCTATTCATACCCTGATTATGCAGGGTATGCCCTCTGGGCTGATAAAGGGTTAGAAAATCTTCATGCGTAGATATTAGGGCCTTACACCTATGTACAACTGACCCTGTGATCACGCGATATGGAGAGTTGGGTTTTACTATGATTGGTTGACGAGATTATGCATCAGTGTACCTTCTAGGCTTATGGAGGCCTGCGCACATCATCGACTTCCGAAAAAGAGTAGAAGATTAGGCAGGCCTCCTTCTTGGGGGCCCGACCCATCACTGAGACACCACTCTAGAAGGGCTAAACAATATGTCTCAATTGGGGACAGTGGTGGTATTGGCCTATTCAGTCTTTGTTGGTTCAGTTATCATTATTTATCACTTGGGTTGGTTCCGTAATCATTGATCATCACTTGGGTTGGTTCGGTTATCATTGCTCATTACTTGCGTTGCTTTAGTTTATCATTTTTTATCACCTTGGTCAATTTAGTTGTGGTTTGAGGTTTCCAAACATGCTCATGCCTTGACCTGAGTTTGATTTGCTACATTGCAGCATTTCTTTATACATTTGAGCTTTCTATATTTCATTCGGTCGGCCGATGACGCCTACTGGGTTCCTCTTTTTGGTACTCACCCCCTACTCTCTGCATTTTCTCATGGTTCTGAAAATGCTCAGGAGACTATTAGTTAGCACCACAACATCAGATATTTTGTATACTCCTTCTTTTGATGGTCGTCTTTTGTTTCCATACATTTGCCTTGTGTCGTAGTGGCATGTATTTGTAGGAGCACTGTTGTTTTGTATACTGTTATAGTTATTGATATATGTATATGTCTATGTCCTTCTGCCTATTGTAACTCAACACAGTTCACTTCTAGGTTCTGGGTGAGGTGCGATTATTAATTGTAACGACCCAAGCCCAGGGCCTAGACGTGACACGATGAATGGGAACCCAAAGGGACCCAAACAAGCCTCTTAGCATATCAATCACACATCCGTGGTCACGGAAGCAAAGTAAACAACACCAAGAGATATGATAAAAAGGGAAGCAGGACTAAGGGAAGTCTTTGATAATCATTAAAGCATAAAGGAGTCACGTTCAAGCATAAGTACATCATAATATCCAACAACACCTCTAGCTTGGAATGGAGCGGGGGGCAAGACACTTTATGGGCTCACCCTCATAATAACAAGTGTTCAACAAAATAAAGTCTCAAGTTATCAAAAGTAGTATAAATAGTGTCCCCGGACTTAAGGACACACCAAAGCTTGTCTCCGAAGTATCAACTAGCCACGTGGCAGATGATCAAAAGGTGCTCTGATCCCTACATGGTAATATCATGTAGGCATAGAGTATGCACTAGTATCTTTGAATGTACTAAGTATGTAGGATGCAATACAACAAGACATAAGCCAATATAGTCAAAACGCATAATCATAAGCAAAGAATAAGTATAATCTCAATACGGCATGCATGATCAATGCTAGAACTAAAAAATGCTTGTACCTCATACAACTTGCATAACACATGATACATGTGTGGGAAAAGACCTTAACCGACATAGACCAAGCGAGCTACGACTTGGAATCTAAGGCATCTCACCCCCTCAACAAGCTGATCGAGGCATGTCACCCCCTCAACAAGGTGATCGAGGCATGTGACCCCCTCAATAAGGTGTCGTCTACTTGCCATGGTAGCCATACAATGAATAATTTGAGGCGTGTGACCCCCTCAAAAGGTATGGTATAAATAGATGGATCCACTAGAAAGCGATAAAAGAGATCATATATAACCTATGGTGGCACATAGTTTAGACACTAAGACTTTACATAATGGCCCTTTGAGTCAAGCCCCTATCTTAAGCCTTAATCGGTGCTAACTCTAATCCCACGAAATACTTGAAATAATCATAATTTGTAAGAAACATAAAAACATAACATTAGTAGCTCTTGAAAAATGGTTGACCTCTAATTGTGAGCCTGGCTTGAATATGAGAATAGATAACAATCATGCATGACCCCTTGCTTTAACATTAATGGCTCACAGCATGTAAAAATCTTGAAATAGGGCTTAACTTGATACTTATAACATCAAAGATACTTTTCATGAATTCAATACATATATGAAATCACTTATTCATCAAAAAGTCACTTGACTTGTAAATCATGTAATAGATCATCAATAATTTGAGAATTCTTGCCTTGACATTTTATCAAACACTTGGTGGGTTCATGATACTAGTTCAAAATCATGCATTTCGAGAGTGAAATAAGATGAGCAAACATAATGCAAATCAGCCCAGCAACATATAGTAAAACCCTCATGTGAAGTACCATGAAATCCATCATCAAAATTCATAATAGATCATAGTTTCATAGCTCAAAACATGCATGATTTCAATAGACAAAGATCAACTTGTAAGCTTAAAATAGATACTCATGCATAATCAATATACTATGATGAAACCCCATCATAATTCATGCTTATATTTCATAATAAGAGATAGTGATAAGTAATACAACTTGAAATCATTCAATTTTCGTAAAAAGGAAGACTGGGCTCCACGAGTGAAAGGACCCAATGGACGAAACCCACATACTTCAAACTTTGTTTTTCTTGAGATGAGCTTGAAGGAAACTTAGAGCTTGAAGTGAATCCTTGAGTTCCAAAGTTAAGCTTGAAATCTTTGAATTTGGTATGAGATATTTGATTAAGTCTTGGAGAGGTTTTTGTGAGGGTTTTGAGTAATATAGAGTTGAAAAATGGCTAAGTATGGGTGATTTCACGTTTTAGTGGACATGGGGCTATGACCCCAATGCCCTTAGGCACATAGAAAAAATTAAGGAAAAAGTTGAGTTGGTCCGCATCTAGGCCGCGTGGAGGAAGAAATAACAATGATCCGTGCCGCGACGGCGCGGATGCTCTCTAGAAATCTTAAATTAGCAAAAATTATTTTTCTCTATTGATCCTCTAAAATATGGTTATATATATTTTCCACTCAATTTTTTCCCTGATCGAGAAGATGAAGTCAGATTTTTGATATCACGCACGAATTTTTAGATATATGAAAATTACGATTATGGGCATTTTCAAAGCACATTTTTGGGGCATTTCAATATCTCCCCTTGGGAACATTCATCCTTGAATGTCAAAGAAACATACATAAGAGAAGTAATCATGAATATTTTAGCTCCACATGAATGCAACAATTGCACTTAAGTATCATTTTCAAAAATCTTAACATGAATGTCAAAAATCACCATAAAGTTGTCACCATGAACATGAATGCATGCAAAATGGCATAAGAGATGAAACTTAAAACTTGAAATCATGTAGGGTACTTAGATTAGTACTTTCATCTTGAGTGGAGTGGAAGAGATATTCGTATCGCCTTTTCATGTCTGCCTCGGCTTCCCATGTGGCACTTTCAACTTGTTGATTCCTCCAAAGGACCTTGATGGAAGCTACATCTTTGTTTCTCAGCCTCTTCACTTGTCTATCCAAAATCTCTACCAGGACCTCCTCATAGGTCAAATTATCTTCCACAACACCCACAGCACCAAGAACATTTTAGCGCTTGGGTCAATACATTTTCTCAACATGGACACATGGAAGACTGGATGAACCATATTTATCTCCATTGGCAATTCCAACTCATACGCAACCTTACCCACTCTCCTCAAAACCTTATAGGGACCCACAAACATTGGGCTCAATTTTCCCTTAATGCCAAATCGGACCACACCCTTCGTGGGTGAGACTTTCAAATAGACCCAATCACCAACCTTAAACTCAAGATCTCTTCTCCTCACATCAGAATTGGACTTTTGTCTACTTTGGAATTTTTCAATCTCTCCCTTATCAACCTCACCTTCACCAACGCCTCCATGACTAAATCCAAACCTAGCAAAGCCATCTCCCCTACTTCAAACCAACCAACTGGAGATCTACAACCCCTACCATATAATGTTTCAAAGGGAGTTATACCAATGCTTGAGTGGTAACTACTGTTGTAAGCAAACTCAATAAATGCAAGATGTTTATCCCAACTACCTTTAAACTCCAAAACACAATATCTAAGCACATCCTCAAAAGTTTGGACAATCCTATCAACTTGACCATCTGTTTGAGGATGAAAAGCCCTGCTAAGCTTCACCTTCGTACCAAGACCTCTTCGGAAGGACCTCCAAAACTGAGAAGTGAATTGAGCACCACGATCCAAAATGATAGACAAGGCCACCCTACGTAATCTAACCAACTGATGGATATATAAGTTGGCATAATCTTTGACGCCATAAGTAGTTTTGGCTGGTAGAAAGTGAGCCGACTTTGTCATTCTATCCACAACAACCCCAATAGAGTAAAAGTGTTTTCTAGTCTTAGGCAACATTACCACAAAATCCATGTTGATCTCTTCCCACTTCCAGGTAGGAATCTCTATATCTTGGGCTAGGCCACTCGGCCTTTGATGTTCGGCTTTGAATTATTGGCAATTGTGACATCACGATATAAACTTGGCAATACCTCTCATCATACCACCCCGCCAATACACCTCCCTCAAGTCTCTATACATCTTTGTAGAATCGGATTGAATGGAATCGGATGAATTATGGGCTTCCTTCAAGATTAAGTTTTTCAAATCAACCACATTTGGCACGCATAACCTACCTTGGTACCTAAGGGCACTATCACCCTCTTGGGAGAAAACCTCCACTTTACCATCTCTCACCAAGGCCTTTAACTTGAACAATGCAGGTCAAGATCTTGTTTTTCCTTTAACTCCTCAATCAAGGAAGATTTAGAACCATCAACAACCACTACACCACTATTTTCAACCTTATCCACCCTAAGCTCCAATCTAGCCAACCGGTGAACCTCTTTAGCCACCTCCTTACCACTATTCTCAACATGAGCTAGACTACCTATGGACACTCTACTTAGAGCATCGACCACAACATTAGCTTTGTCGAGGTATTAATGCACACTCATATCATAATCTTTAAAGAGCTCTAACCAGCTTCTTTGTCTCAAGTTAAGATCTTTTTGGGTGAACACATATTGGAAACTCTTGTGGTCGATAAACACATCAACATGAACCCAATACAAGTAGTGACGCCAAATCTTCAAAGCAAATACTATGGCCACCAATTCAATATCATGGGTAGGATAATTCTTCTCATGCACCTTAAGTTGTCTAGAGTCATATGCTATCAGCTTGCCATTTTGTATCAAAGCACAACCCAAACCAATTCTTGAGGCATCACAATATACCACGAACCCTTCCAAACCTTCTGGTAGAACCAACATTGGAGCAGAGACAAGCTCATCTTTCAAAGTTTGGGAACTCTTCTCACGTTCATTGTTCTACACGAATTTTGCCTTCTTTTGGGTCAACTTAGTCATAGGAGAAGCAATAGAAGAAAAGTCATTCACAAACCTCCAGTAATAACCCACCAAACCCAAGAAATTTCTAATGTCCGATGGAGTCAAAGGTCTAGACCAATTTCTAATTACCTTTGTCTTCTTAGGATCCACCTTAATGCTATCACCCGACACCACATGCCCTAGAAAAGCACCCTTTTTCAACCAAAACTCAGTTTTTTCATATTTTGCACATAACTTCTCCTCCCTCAAGATTTGTAACACTACCCTAATGTGATTCACATGCTCCTCCTCTCTATGGGAATAAATCAAGATATCATCAATAAAGACCACCCCAAACATGTCAAGGTAGGTCTTAAAGACCCTATTCATGAGATCCATAATATAGCCGGTGCATTAGTCAACCTAAAGGAAATAACCACAAACTCAAAGTGCCAATACCTAGTCCGAAAATCCATCTTGAGAATATCACACTCCCTCACTACATGGTGATACTGGGACCAGAGATCAATCTTAGAAAAGTGACTAGACCCATATAGTTGATCAAAAAGGTCATCAATCTTTGGTAGAGGGTTCTTTTTGGTGACTCTAAGTTGCTGGCAATCAATGCACATTCTAAGGGAACCATCCTTCTTCACAACAACAACACTGGTGCACCCCAAGGTGACCTACTAGGCCATATAAAACCTTTCTCCAACAAATCCCTCAATTAATCCTTTAACTCCTTCAATACCACCGGGGCCATACGACAAAGGGGAATGGAAATTGGTTGAGTATTGGGAAGGAGGTCTTTACCAAAGTCTATTCCCCTTTCGGGAGGAACACCGGGAAGCTCATTGGGAAAGACATCAAGAAACTCATTAACCATTGGAACCGACTCAATAGGAAGGACTTTGGACTCAATATCCCTAACCCTCACAAGATGATAAAGGCAACCCATAGAAATTAATATTTTTGCTTTAAGACAAGAAGTGAATCTACCTTTGACCACCACATCGCGACTTTGCCACTCAATGATGGGCTCATTTGGGATTTGGAATTTAACCCTACGGGTTATACAATCAATGGAAGCATAATATGCATGCAACCAATCCATCCCAAGAATGATATCAAAATCCACCATATCTTATTCAACAAAATCACGAGGCAAAACTTTATGCAAAACAAACATGGGACAATTTCTATAGACTCTTTTAGCAACAACGGACTCACCAACAGGGGTAGACACCTCATAAAGTTCACATAACAATTTGAGACTCACATGAATCTTTTTGAAAAAAAAAAGGAATAATGAAAGAAATAGTGGGACCTGGATCAATCAATATGTATGCATCAAAATATAAAACCTTTAACATACCGATAACGGCATCGGGCACCTCATCCACCCCATGTCTTCCTTGAAGAGCATAAAATCTATTTTGCCTTGGAGCACCCCATTGTTGGCCTCCCTTAGCCCTTGGACCCTCATTTGCACCTTGGACTTATGGACAAATATCTCTACCTTTGCTTTGAGCATGAGGACAATCAACCACCTTATGATCCACTTCACCACAACCATAGCAAGCATTAGTGTGTCTTAAACATTGGACACTATCGTTTCCACCATATCTTTGGCACTTAGGATTAGGCACTCCACCACTACCACCTTGGAATCGTGGATTATCATTAGCAAATCTCTTACTAGGAGCATTAGAAAACCTTTGGACTTGGAACTTGTGGCTTTGAAGAAATCGGCGACCTTGGAACCTTGGGAACCACCTTCAAAATGAGCCCTCTTGGACTCACCACTTCTTATTTTTATAGGCTTTTTCCCCTCTAGATGCTCGACATATTTCATGAGACAGGAAAAATCCATATCGCCTACTAGCATGGAGATATGACACTCCTCATTGTCCAAGTCGGACATCCCCGACGAAAATTTGTTCATCCTTGATCTAGGTTCGGCAACCAATTGTGGGGCATACTTGGATAGCTTGTTGAACTTGAAGGCATACTCCCTCACACTCATGGAACCTCGCTTAAGGTTCATAAACTCCATTATCTTAGCCTCCCTTAGCTCTATAAGAATGAACCAGTTGAGAAATACAGATTTAAACTTTTCCCAAGGGATAGCATTATCATTCCCCTTCTCCAACTTCCATTGTGTAAACCAAATTTAAGCCACCCCATTGAGTTAGTAGTTCTCCAACTTTGCCTTTTCCTCTGAATTGACCCCCATGATGGATAGCACCTTGTACACCTCATCTATGAACTCTTGGGGATCCTTATCCATCTTGGACCCGTGGAACTCTAGTGGATTCAGTCTTGTGAAATCCCTCAACCTAGAAGCCGGAGTGGGAGCATGAGGAGCTTGGGCCCCTTGGTTAATTGGGTTGGTCATAGCATGAGCCAACATTGTAATAGCATCTCGGAACTCATCTTCGACTACCCTTTCAGCTTGAGGAGCGAGAGAGGTCGGTTGCTCATTGGGTGTATGGGCTCTCCTTTGTCTCCCTCTTGAAATTGAAATGATCTTGAAAAGGAAAGAGCAATCGTCAGGGGAAAAGCCTTACACTATATCTAAAGCATGATATAGACCATAAAGAAGTAAAACATTTCCTCAAATGCATCATAGCCTTTCATTCATATTTGTGACGTGCTTCACAACCATGAATAAAACTCTAATCGACACGGTGTGTATGATTTTAAGGACCATTAACAATCTAGTTCTCTGATACCAAGTTTGTTACGACCCAATCCTAGGATCTAGATGTGATACGGTGAATGGGAACTCGAAAAGACCCAAACAAGCCTCTTACCATATCAATCAAACATCCTTGGTCGAGGAAGCAAAGTAAACAACAACAAGAGATATGATAAAATGGGAAGCAGGACTAAGGGAATTCTTTGATAATCATTGAAGCACAAAATAGTTAAGCTCAGGCATAAGTACATCATAATATCCAACAACACCTCTAACTTGGAATGGAGTGAGGCCCAAGACATTTTCCAGGCTAACCCTCATAGTAATAAGTGATCAACAAAATAAAGTCTCAAGATAGCAAGAGTAATATAGATAGTCCCCGGACTTGAGGACTCACCAAAGCTTGTCTCCGAAGTATCAGCTATCCACGTGGAGGATGATCAAAAGGTGCTCGATCCCAACATGGTAATATCATGTAGGCATAGAGTATGCGTTAGTATGTTTGAATGTACTAAGTATGTAGGATGCAATGCAAGAAGACATAAGCCAACATAGTAAAAATGCACAATCTTAAGCAAAGAATAAGTATAATCTCAATATGATATGCATGATCAATATTTGAAGTAAAACATGCTTGTAAATTATACAACTTGCATAGTACATGATACATGTGTGGGAAAAGACCTTAACCGACATAGACCAAGCGAGCCACTACTTGGAATCCAAGGTATGTCACCCCCTTGGTAAGGTGATTGAGGCATGTCACCCCCTCAACAAGGTGATCGAAGTATGTAACCCCCTCGACAAGGTATGGTCTACTTGCTAGGTGGCCATACAATGAATAATCCGAGGCATATCACCCCTCGTCAAGGTGATTAAGGTATGTCACCCCCTTAACAAGGTATGGTATAACTAGATGGATCCACTAGAAATCCATAAAATAGATCATGTATAACCTATTATGGAACATAGTGTAGAGACTAAGAATTTACATAAGGACCCCTTGAGTCGAGCCACCATCTTAAGCCTCAATCGGTGCTAACTCTAATCCCACAAAATACTTGAAATAATCATAACTTGTAAGAAACATGGAAACATGATATGAGTAGCTCTTGAAACATGCTTGACCTCTAATTGTAAGACTAGCTTGAACATGAGAATAGATAACAATCATACATGATCCCTTTCTTTAACATGAATGGCTGACAAGAGGTAAATATCTTGAAATATAGATTAACTTGATACTTGTAATATCATAGATACTTTTCATGAATTCAATGCATACATGAAAGCCCTTAATCATCATAAAGTCACTTGATTTGTAATCATATAATAGATTATCAATAATTTGAGAATTCTTGCCTTGACATTTTATCAAGCTCTTGGTGGGTTCATAATACTAGTTCAAAATCATGCAATTCAAGAGTGAAATAATATGAGAAAACTTAATGCAAATCAACCCACCAACATGTAGTAAAACTCTCATGTAGGGTACCTTGAAATCCATCATCAAAACTCATAATAGATGATAGTTTCATAGCTCAAAATATACATGGTTTCAATAGACAAAGATCAACTCATAGGTTAAGTTTTATATAGATACTCATGCATAATCAACAATACTTTGATAAAAACCCCATCATAATTCATGCTTATATTCCAGAATAAGAGATATCGACAAGTAATACAACTTGAAATCATGCAATTTTCATAAAAAAGAAGATTAGGCTCCATGGGTGAAAGGACCCAAAGGATGAAACCCACATATCTCAAACTTGGGTTTTCTTGATATGAGCTTGAAGGAAACATAGAGCTTTAAGAGAATTCTTGAGTTCTAAAGTTAACCTTGAAATCCTTAAATTTGGTATGAGATATTTGGTTAAGTCTTGGAGAGGTTTTATGAGTGTTTTAAGTGATATAGAGTTGAAAAATGGCTAAGTATGGGTGATTTCACGTTTTAGTGGACATGGAAGTATGACCCCAATGCCCTTGGGTGCATTAGAAAAACTAAGGAAAAAGCTGAACTAGTCTGCATCTGGTTCGCTATGCAGACCCATCGCGGAGGAAGAAATTACGTTGTTCCGCACCCCTGGCACGTCGCAGCCAAGGCGCGGATACTTTTTAGATATCATAAATTAACGAATATTATTCTTCGCTATGGGTCCTCTAAAATCAAGGTTATACCCATTTCCCATTCAATTTTGTCCTGATCGAGAATATGAAGTCGAATTTTTGATATCACACATATTTTGAGATATATGAAAATTACGATTATGTTCCTTTCCGAAGTACATTTTTAGGGCGTTTTGTTTATATTACCGCATTGGTTATGGTTGTGACCATAAAGCTCGGGCAGGTACCTTGGGGTTGGGGTAATTGATGTGCAGTCAAAGTACAACATTTTTTATGATTAAAACTTCGAATTTTATGTGTTCTCAATGTGATGTTAGTGGGTTTGATGTGTTTTTTTATTTGTTTTGCAGGATTTCAGGGTTGGCATTGATTTTGGGCAAAATATGTAGAAGTTGTTGATTTCGAGGATCCATGAGACTCTTTACGAGCTATAGAGTATTCTATGGGCCATGAAGGAGGTTTCGTATGGAATTCCAGTGAAGTGTAGATTTTTGAAGTTCAGTTTATAAACATATAGATGAGTCATGGAACATTGTACGAGTCATAGACCAAGTCCATACCCTGAGGATCAGAAAGTGAAGACTTGCAGAAATTTCATCAGACGAAACCTCCTACTGGCCATAGAATGTTTTACGGGTCATAGAGGGTGTAATAAAAACCAAGTCCAGAAATGCAACAACAAAGTACGAAACCTCGACTACAAGCCGTAAACGACTTTGCGGCCCATAGAGTACCTCATGGAGACTGCCGACCCAGTTATCCTATTTTACTTTAGATTTGTATTTTAAATATTATAAATAAGTTTTTAGGTTATTTTTCTTGGAGAAGTAGTAAGACTAGAGAGAAAAACATTGGAGATTCTGAGAAACACTTGTAAACATTGACTTCATCTTCTAATTACAATCTTGTAATTCACATTGAAGCTTTCGATTTTCTTGTGCTTAATTTGATTGTATAAGTACTCTGTTATATTATTCAAACTCATAAGTCTTGCATTTACACAAATTTTGAGTAGCTAAATCCACAACTATGGTTGTGGGAACCATGAAGAACTAACAAGGTAAAACAAGATAATTTGTAATTCTTGAAAAGTGTTCATGCATGTATTAATTAATTCTCTTCATTTTGCATGTTTTCTAGTGGTGGCCAACATTAGAACCCGCCTGGTGTTACTGACTTGACCAAGGTAGTAATGAATAAAAAATTAGATTAATTAATAGGATTTCATCGATGTTTCTTATCTAATCAACCGAACTGGGTGATGTCCCCCAAGTTACACCTCCTTTTAAGTGGATAAAGCAGTTGCTATTAAGAAATAAAACCTAACCAAAGTTAGGGTTGAACCTATAGGGAATACGTAGACTCAAGACAAATTCACTAAATGCAAACCGAGTAGTTAACCGACTCAATTTCCCAAAAGGAATGGCGCCTCAATAATCAATAAGAAAATAAACTAAACTAACTACCACAAGAGAAAACTCAATGGTAGAGAGCAACTAAGGCGTTGTGTTCCCCATGATTCCCCAACCCAGTATCACCGGATAATCTAATTCTTTTCTAGTGTATAGCATACAGGACAATAATTTAAGTTCACCAAGCCCTTTGGTCAAAGTGAGAGGTGAACTTCGCTATGCGACTTGGTTCATCTCCATAGTGTGCTTTACTAACCATTAACTATTGGTCACAGTACAACCTCCCATTAGCCCAATTTGGTTGATTAGACGAGAACACATCAATCGAATCCTATTAATTAATCTCTTTTGCTATTCATTACTACCTTGGTCCAGTCAGTAGCAGTGCGTTCTAATGTTTTCCACCAGCAAAAAACATGCAAAATGAAAAGAGTTAATTAATACATGCATATAGACCTTCCAAGAATAATGAATTATCCAGTTTAACTTTGCTAGTTCTTCATGGTTCCCACTACCCTAGTTGTGGATTTAGCTACTCATACTATCTGTAGATGAAGATATTATGAATTGAGAAGACACAATTAAACACTTACACAATTGAATTAAGATCAAGTAAATCCAAAATCAATGGGAATCACAAGCTTGAAGATCAAATTATACCACAAGTGTTCTCAAAGAATCTCTCACAATTTTCTCTCTCAAGTATTGAGTTCTCTAACTACAAACCCTAAAACTACTGAAAACTGATGTCCCTCTTTGAAAAGTAACCTAAAAGTCCTATTTATAGTAATTAAAAAGAAGTCCTAAACAAGTTAGGAAAATTGGTTGGCAGACTCCATGAAAGCACTTTACGACTCATAGTGTCTTCTACAGCTCATAGTCAAGGTCTCATAATTAGCTACTAGAATTTTGGACCTCTCTTCTATGACACCCCTTTATAACTCTTAAAAAGTGGTTTAGGCCTGTAAATGTGGTTTAGCATGATGAATTTCCTGCAAGTCCACTTCACTGATCCTCAGGACATGAAAAATGGTCTACGACTCATAAATAAGTCCACGACTTGTCTGCATGTCCATAGACTTCAATTTCAGCAAATAGCCCCTCACTGGAAACCCTCACGAAACCTATCTATGGCTCATAAACTAGACTAGACTCGTAGATGGTCTCATATAATAGAAAAACCCAGAAACTTTTGCAAGTTTTCCCTAAATCATCGCCAACCTATAATCCTACAAATCTAAACACAAAAACACAAAAAATCCACAAATATCGCACTGAGAACACACAAAATCCTAAGTTTTAAGCATCAAAAGTGGTGTATTTTTGCAGCACATCAACGCCCTCAACTTAAAATTGCTGCTTGTCCTCGAGTGACGACTCAATCTATATAGACAATATAGTAACACACAGACCTCACTCAATGGCATACATTATATGAATCTTAGACTCAGATAACAACAACAACTCTTCAAAACAGGATCAGATGGCTATTTAGCAAACCAAGGAAAACTGATGCATGTGACAACTCAACTATGACAAGCAAGAGATTGTCAATAGCCCACAATCACTGAAGAAATCAAATGCTAATAATGCAATGCAAGTTTCTCACAAAAAGAAGTCTCATATATGACACTCAATGATAATTCCATGTTTAACATTGGGACTGTACAAAAACACTCACTCTCATAAAAGATATTCATGCATAATGACTAATACCATAGTCTTGCCCTATACTCATGACTCATACCATCCACTAACTAGATTAGGATCACTTTAGGACTTTCTAAGCTTGTAACATAGGCTCAAGGGTCTTTGGAATGAATTTTTGGGAAAATAATGACTAAAGGACCTTCTTGAAACTGCGTTTCTCTACACTTTTGCCCCACCAACTTAGTTATTTTCACCTTATTCACCCTTGTTGCTCATTCAAGCTTTTCTGGTGCTTTCTTTTCATTTTTCAGCCTTTTTCCTTGTTTTTATACTTCATTTTGCTTTATAACTCTTTCTAAAGCCTCTTTAATTTTTCTTGCACCCAGTACATGATTTTTCTTCTTTTTCTCCTCATTCCTAACTCACCCCTTATTTTTTTGCCTTGCCCTTACACTAGCCACCCTCAACTTAGGTTTTCTGCCTTAGCCAAGGTACACAATGTTCAAGGAAAGACCAGGGCCAATTTCAGGATTTTTCACTACACAAGTCTAGGTTAACTAGGATTTTCAAAGAATAAGTACATGTAAGACTCAAATATTTGTAATAAGGGATATAATTATCAATTTAGTCGGTTATTTTTAGGCTAAAGTAGACTATTTTAGAACAATGGCCTCAGATCATTTCCTAATCCAACTAATCTACAATCTAACTCAGAGTAACAGGGCAAGTTCTGAATTAGCACAAAATACATGAATCTAGCAGCATAAGCTCACACACTCATGGCACAACATGTATTATCAACAAAAAACTCACCGGTCACGTTTTTATCTCAATTTGTCCTTACTTATCAGAACAGATATTGTTAAACACCTAACATGCATAGTTGTTATCTAACTACAAATCAAAATTTTTGATGAGTATCATTTTCCAAAACAAAACACAAAAGCATGTTATATGCCACAAGTATTGTTACTATATGCTATAAATATTATGTAAACATCCTAAATATGTCGATTCAATTAAAAATAATTATCCACAAGAAAAAAGAACGCATGCAAGAAAACTCTGGGATCAAAATTGGGTTTTTTATGGATCATAAGCTACTCAGACTTTACTGAGGCCCATAATTACCCACACCCCATCGAAAAATATGTACATTTTCCCCAATACACAAAATTAATCAAAAATAAAGCATAAGGGGTCAAAAACCATACCTGGGCGCCTACGTGCCAGGGTCCACCTTGGGTTGCCTCCTAAGCAGTTCCTGATTTATTACCGCGGCACGACATAGATAGCTTGAGTACTCAGATTTCTTCAAGATTCCATTCCTTCACCGTCTTGATTTCTTCTATATTTCCAAGGTATGGCTTGACTCTTTAGCCATTTACATTGAAAGTTCCTCCATTTTGTCTATCCAATTCAATGGCCTAATGATCGAACACATATGCCACTCGGAAGGGAACCAACTATTTGGATTTGAGCTTCCTAGGGAATAACTCTAGTCTTAAATTATATAGCAGCACCAAGTTCCCTAGTGCAAATTGTCGATTCTCTTTGCGGTGGTCACGCTTTCATTCTTTGTTATACATGGTTGAGCCATCATACACTTTCAATCGAAATTCATCAAGCTCATTAAGTTGGCTCAGCCTAGAGTTTGCTGCATCATTCCAATCCAGATTCAACTTCTTCAATGCCCACATTGCTTTATTCTCAAGCTTTACTTGTAAGTGACATGCTATCCCAATTCAAGATGTTAGGAAGACATGCCTATAGTGGTCTTGAATGCTATCTGATATGCCCATAGTGCATCATCTAGCTTCCGTGACCAATCTCTTCAATTTGCATTCCCAGTTTTGGATAGGATTTGGTTAATTTTTCTATTAGACACCTCTACCTGCCCATTCGTTTGAGGATTATAAGGCGTCGCCACCTGATGTTTCACTTTAAACTTTTCAAGAAGAGCTTTAAAAAGTCTATTGTAGAAGTGAAAACCTCCATTACTGATGATTGCTTGAGGGGTGACAAACCTTGAGAAGATGTTCTTTTCTCAGAAATGTCGTGACATTTTTGCCATCATTGTTATGTAGAGCTACGGCCTCCACCAACTTTCATACATAATCCACAGCAACTAGGATGTACTTGTTTCCGCATGAGCTAACAAATGGTCCCATGAAGTTTATCCACTATATATCAAATAACTCGATCACCATAATGGGGTTTAGAGAGAGCTCATACTTGTGGGAAACCCCACTTTCTCTTTGGCATCTATCACAAGCTTTGGCATAGTCATGGGCATCTTGGTGGATGATGGGCTAATAATATCCACATTGTAAGATCTTGTGGGTTATTCAAATTCCACTATGATGTACACCCACCATTGACAAGTGGCATGCCTCAAGTAGGCTCATCATCTCGACCTCAGGAACATAGCGATGAATAATCCCATCAGCACATATATGGAACAAGTATGGGTTATCCTAGAAAAACTTCTTCACATCAGACATAAACTTCCGACGCTAATATGTGTTTAGGTCAGGTGGCACGATATCACTCATCAAGTAGTTTGCATAATCTGCAAAGCAAGGTATCAGATCATGAGATGAAGCAAACACTCCCTCGTCAGGAAAACAATAATTTATCTCCAGTCCATCATCAAACTTCATCATTACCCCATCTTCCAATCTTCCAATCTGGAGAGCTGATCTGCAACCCCATTTTTTGTCCCTTTTCTGTCAATGACATCAAAGTTAAACTCCAGCAAAAGAAGCATCCTTCTCATCAACCTTGGCTTTGCATCCTTCTTAGCCATCAAATATTTAAGTATTGAGTGGTCTGTATGCATCACTACTTTGGCCCCCAACAGACACGACCTGAACTTTCGAATGTAAAGACTAATGCGAGTAACTCCTGTTATGTGATGCTATAATTCTACAGGGCTTTATTTATGGCTTTTATAGAATAATATATGGGATGTAATATCTTCTTCTTGTGTTGTCAAAATACCATATCTAGAGCGACCCCACTTGCATCACACATGATCTCAAAGGGCTTAGACCAGTTTGGAGCCACAATGATTGGTGCTGAGATCAACCTCTTCTTTAACTCTTCAAAGGCTTTTAGACATGCATCATCAAATATGAACTTAGCATCTTTCTCCAATAGTTTCCACAATGGGTGTGCAATTTTAGAGAAGTCTTTTATGAACCTCCGATTGATTCTTGCATGCCCTAAGAAACTCCTCAAACCCTTTACTGAGATGGGTAGTGGGAGCTTCTCAATCACCTCCACTTTATTTTTGTCAACCTCAATACCCTTGCTAGATATCTTGTGCCCCAACACAATACCCTCTTTCACCATAAAGTGACACTTCCCCAATTTAATACCAGATGGCTTTCTTCATATCTTTGTAAAACATCATGTAGGTGCTTCAAACCATCCTCAAATGAGTTCCCAACCATACTAAAGCCATCTATGAAGACTTCAATAGTGTTCTGCACCATGTCTAAGAAAATGGACATCATGCTTCTCTGAAATGTCACTGGGGCATTACACAACCTGAACGGCATCCTCTTGAATATGAATGTGCCATAGGGGCATATAAATATGGTCTTCTCTTGATCCTATAGAGTGATGATGATTTGATTATAGCCTGGATACCCTCGAGAAAGTAGTTCCACCCATTTCCCGCTAGTCCATCCAACATCTGGTCCATGAATGGCATAGGAAAGTGATCCAAGTCTATTAAGGTATTAAGCTTTCTATAATCCATGTATACCCTTCATCATGTGACTAGCTGCATTGTGATCAACTCATTATTGGCATTATGTACCACTGTGATACCTCCTTTCTTTGGAACACATTGCACCGGGATCACCCATTCACAATTGGCAATCTAGTAAATTAATCCAGCGTCCAACCATTTAATGATCTCTTTGGGCATAACTTCTTACATATGAGGGTTTAGGCGCCTTTGATGCTTAAGGCTCATCTTGTAGTCCTTGACCAACTAGATTGTATGTGTACATACCCTAGGAGGGATACCAATATTGTCTGCAATCATCGATCCTATAGACTCCTTAAATTGTTTGAGCACCATCAGAAGGGTGCTTGTTCATCATTCAAATTTGCAGCTATTATGATGTGCAAATCTTTGTTGGCTGCCAAAACGCATATGTCAGATATGCTAGAAGGACTTTTAATTCTAACAATGGTAGGTCTTCTATAGAGGACTTTGTGGATGATGACTCCCGATTCTGCAAATCTACCTCCAGGTTATTTTTGCGCTTAGTACCATAAGACACCCCTAGAGCATTTACTGTCTCGTCATAGTCTGAGATACCATCACCGTCAAAGTTCATCAGCACTGCCTCCAAAGTATCAACACCCAATCTTACCTAAAGTGGGGCATCTGGCTCAGCATCATCAATAGTCTCGATGACATAATGCACTCTCACATCATTATCCTTCCTCGCTTGTTGACACACGTTGAACATGACCTCATCCTTCCTAAATCTGAACTTGAGTTATCCTTTCTCCATATCTACCAAGATGTGACCAGTAGGTAAGAAGGGCCTTAACAAGATAATAGGAAATTCAGAATCGACTTCACAGTCAAGGATCACAAAGTCTATAGGGAATACAAAGTTTTAAATCTTTACCAACACATCATAAAGTATCCTCATAGGGTTTTCACTGTTCGATCCACCATCAGTAACCACATCCTAGTTAGAGTAGGGGCTCGTAATCCAAGATTTTTGTAGACCGCAAGGGGCATCAGATTGATACTGGCACCTAAATCACATAGTGCCCTTGCGAACTCCGCATCTCCTATAGTGTAAAGTATGCTGAAAGCACCTGGATCTTCATGCTTCTGAACCAAGGATGTCGTAGTGATAGCACTACAATGTTGAATCTCTTGAGAAAGCTCTTGAATAACAGTGCATTTTTTGGTGACCAAGTCCTTCACATACTTCGCATAGCCTGACATTTTCTCCAAAGCTTCAAAAAGAGGGATGCTTATAGATAGCTGCTTTACCATGGAGAGAAGGTGCTTGAACTGGCCTTCCTCCTCCCTCTTTTTGATTCTCTGAGGGGAGGAGTAGGCCTAGGAACGGGCTGAAACCTCTGTGGCGCTTCAGCTGTTTCATTCACCCTATCCTTGCAATGATCATATTCAGTATCTGCATCCTTAGCTACAACCATCTTCTCATGAATATCTTCCTCATCAAATGACATAGGAGGATTAATAGTGCTCTTACCAGCCCAAGTAGTAATCGTCATACTACCCTCATTCTTAAGATTTTATACTGTATTACTAGGCAACGCATCCCATTGACACTAATTCAACTGAGTTGACACTTGATCGAATTGTTATTACAACTATTTGATAGCCACAAATGAGACTCTATCTTTTGATTGATATTAGAGATCTTTGTTTTTCATGCCTCTTTGGATCTCATCCTATGTCTCATCCTTCTTCAACAGGTGATCAAACATATCCTCAATTCTGGAATTGCCTGCACCTGCGTCGTGGTTTTGTGGTGATATCCTATCAAAATACAGCAAAATTGTTGCCTAAAACATTGGATTTTGTGTGTTCTCAATGCGAATTTTATGGTTTTTATGTGTTATTGTGTTTGTTGTTGCAAAAAATACAGGTTGTCTTAATTTTGGAAAAAGTTACATATTTTATTAATTCTGAATAACTGTGGACCGTACTATGAGTTGTAACCCAAGGTACGAGTCGTAGAGGTTATTCGTAGAAATTAATAGTGTTCAAAAACAAAATCTAAAAAATTGAAATTTAGTCATATGGGCTCAAGGTACGAGTTGTGGTCCTCTCTATGACTCATACAGGGAGGCCTTGCAATAATTAATAGTCTTGATCAAAAGTGGAACAAGAAATGCAAGAGTTGACTATGAGAAGCGATTACGAGTCGTAGACCAGACTACAACTCGTAAAGGTGGATCAAAGCAGCGAAGTCCAAAATGCCAAGTGTTGACCATGAAAGACCCACTACGACTTGTAGGTCACCCTGCAAATCATAGCTACGAGTCGTAGCAGACGCCGATCAGATTTTCTAATTATTTTAAGGACCTTTTTGTAAATATTATAAATAGTGTATGTTAGGGTTTTAGAAGCAGTTTTTCATGAGTCTTTCATTATTACTCATATTGTTGAAGATTGTAGAGAGATTTTAGTATCGAATTTTAGGGTTTTACTTTGAGATTCAAATTTGAGGATTTAGATTCACTTGTGGATTAATCTTATCATTTAATCTTGTAATTCTAATTGCAAAAAGGGTTTCATTATTCTTCAATTTGATTGGGTAAGAAATCTTCCAGGTCTTCTTATTTCATTGTTGATTTGTGTGCCCAAGCCATGAGTGGCTAAACCCATAACTTGGGATTGTGGGAACTATGAGTAGCTAGCTTAGAAAACCTGTATTATTTTCACTTCTTTAGTTGGGTATTTGCATGTATTATCCATTTCCTCTCATTTTGCTTATTTCTTAATGGTGGCCAACATTAAACCTCACCTAGTGTCATGATCCTGATCAAGGTAGTGATGAATAGGAAAAGGAAATGGGTGATAAAATTTGATTGATGTGTTCTCATCTAATCAACCAAATTCGGCCAAGGAGAGGTTGACTGGATAATGGGTAACGGTTAGTTTAGCACACTATGGTAGCCGACCAATCGCCATAGTGAAATTTGACCTTCACCTTTGCCCAAGAGTAGGAAGAACTTAAGTTACAATCCTCCATGCAATGTTCTAATTTAGGTTGTGTGATCCAGGGTGTTTGAGTTAGTAAATCATGGGGAATATAATTTCCCATGTTGCTCTCCAAATTAATTTTCTCTACGTTTTATTAATATAGTTTTATTAACCACCTATCATTACAAACCCCCCCCCTTTCTTGAGAGTTGAGTTATTTAATCCCTGAATTGATTGTTGGTGAATCAAAGTGGCAAAGCCCCCTATTATTCCTATGGGATTTAATCCTAACCTATGATTAGTTTTATATTTGACAATGATCATTTTATCCTCAAAGTGAGAGGTACTGTTTAAATGTGATCAAAATTGATCTCGCCATTGCTGGGAAATACGACAAGGTTTTGACTTGATTTCACTAGTAGTTACTTAAAGTGTTGATTTCTTAATTTTCTTGCATTTACTTTTGTTTTTGTTTCTTAGTTTCTTTTGTAGGGCACACTAGACATATCCGACACAAGGATTCAACAGGCTATCCGACGAATGACTGAAGAAAAGCTCCTTATTACCAACAACCTACTCCAATCATTACAGAGACGTGCTCTATTTAGGGGTCTTCCATTGGAGGATCCACATAATAATTTATAGAACTTTGCACGAATGTGCAGGGAAGTGATGGGAACACAACACCCGTCTATGGACGTTGTGCAGCTTCAAGTCTTCCTACTAACTCTTACAGAAAATGCTGCAACTTGGTGGGCCCAACTTCCACAAGATGTGTTCACTAACTGGGTGGAGGTCCAAAGAGATTTCCTAGCAAGGTTCTATGTTATACCAAATAGGTTTAAACTACGGGATCGAATAATTGTTTTTGGCAATTCCCAGGTGATTCCCTCACTTCGACATGTGAGTGATTCAAAAGATGCTCACAAGATGCCTAGATCATGGCATTTCAGATGCAACCCTAGAGGCAAGCTTCTACCAATCACTGAGCTCAGAACTTCAACCTCATGTAGATGCTCTACTGGGAGGAGGGTACCTAGAATTCTTATGGTCACCCTTTGTAGAGGTTGTTGAATGAATGGATAAGTTAGAGGTGGCTCATAGTACATGTAGGCCTATAAAGGAGCAAGCAGCTAGTTGCAGGAAATTTTTAGATGATAACTCTGAGCAAGTGAATGATGAGGGTAACTAGTTTAAGCTACGACATCAACATTGCTAAGGATCCGAAAGTTCTAAAGTTGAAGGCTTGCTTGCCCAATTGGTTAAAAGAGCCGATGCACAAAAATAACTATTGACAGAGATCAAATTTGATGCCATCAATATAAATTACAAAGCTGATCGACATGCAGAAGCAATTGAGAAATTGAACATCTAATTTGGATGGTTGTCACAGAAATTAGAATAGATTCAGCGGAGCATGTTGAGAAAAAAAAGCCTTGTGAAGAAGGGTTATCAAATCTTGAGGAATTTTGATTACTCAAGATGACTAAGTCGTGTCGCGACATTAAATCAGGTGCAACTTGGGAGGCAATCCAAGTGATTTTATCGCTTTTGTTTGATCTTGATTTTATTGGTAATTTGTGGATTTTTAGGTAGCATTTTGATTGAGTGTTAATTGTTGAGTTTAGACATTGAATTGGTTGTATGTTGGTATGATGGTGTACTTTGAGAAATATTATGCAGGTTTTGAACAAAGTGGAAAAATTGTAAAAAATGGCAATTGAGGATGCCTCTACAACCAATCCTATGAGCAGGAGTACAATGTATAACTCGTAGTAATGCCTCGTACAGGGTAACAGTGATCATCTGAAGTTGACACTCTCACTATGAGCCTACTTTACGAATCGTAGTCCAAGCTACGAGTCATAAATGGGGTTCGTAGTACCCAGGTATAATTTCAAAATTTTTCTAAATATTGAGTGTCCTACGAGACCAAGACTTGTGGGCCGTATTTAAAGCTATGAGCATTAGTCGAGGTTTCATAGACCCGACTCAGTTAAATTTTGAAATGTAACTCGATAACCATTATAAGGGGTAAAAATCATTTCGACCCCAATATTTTTAAACCTAAACTTGAAATTAAACCTTAATACTCCCCCCCACAATACTTTTTTTATCACTATTCTGACAACCTCACCATATTTCCGGCTAGATTAACTAGCGACTAGGGTTTTGCCCCCATTCTTCTCATTTTACTAATCTTTCATCATCATCTCCTACGGTATGTCTCTTGGTTTGTTTTAACTCCTTAATTAGTTTTGCTTTGAATTTCTTGAATGAGCATGTAGTTGAAATTGTTGTCAATACAATTGATTTTGAGTATGATAACATTGAGAAGGAATTAGGGTTGTTATTGAATAGAGTTCATTGAGTTTAACCCTAGTTGAGGGATTTGGCCTTGTTGTTTTGATTTTATGATCATGCTACCCTATATATTGATTGATTAAGTGCACAAGATTGGGTTTGTGATTTCTGATTGACTTGCAAAAGCCAGGGTAGCATGACATAGTTTGATTAGGGCAGTGTTGTCGGACTTGTTAGTTGATGACTTTTTGGTAAACTTGTGAATCAATTCCCTAAATTTTTATGTATATGTTTGAATGATGGTCTTGTATGATTTGGGAAATGATTACATGAGTTTGTTCTTGAAAGAGTTTGAGGGACAAGGTTTTGATTGTCTGTTGATTGATATGACCTTTTGATGGGGTAAATTTTTTATTGTAATACCAAGTTGAGGGAACGAGCTATTTTATACTTGATTTGTGGAAGAAACGATGTTACTTTGATATTGTTAGGAACAAGTTTGTTTTGTTCTTTAGGTCCATAAGGTGAAATGATAGGTTTTCAAGTACCTGTTACTCCCTGCTATGGGAGTCTCCTATGACTCTAGAAGGGCCTACGAGTTGTAGCTTCCTCTCAAGGGAATAACAGTGACTTAAGGACCTTAACTACCTACCATACAATACCCATTTATGGGTTGTAGTCCCATCTATGAACCATAGTGGGGTCTCATGGGCCTAAGCCTTCGTTAAATTTTGTAAACTGAAACCTTATACGAGACCTATCTACGACTCGTAGTCAAGGCTACAAATCATAAATATGTCTTATACCTAGTTTCAGTGTTCAAAATTATTATACACCTGAGGACTACGAGGCCAGATTATGGCTCCTAATCTCCACTACAAGTTGTACCTAACTCTCATACTTGCTATCTGCAACTGATACATGTTGATTTTCCTATGTTTTTCTTTTGTTTTCCTTTTATTTTGTTGAGAGGTTTTGGGGCTGATCATGTTTGTTTGTGATTATTTTCAGATATCATGGCCCCAAGAATAGAAAGCCAGCAATCAAAGCCCTTAAAAAGAAGCATGTTAAGGAGTCTTCAAGTAACGAACAACCAGAGGCATCAAGGCCTCAAACTAGGGTAGCTGCCCAAACTGCTCAAAAGTCGATGCAAGTAGATAGTACCTCCTAGTATGACAAGGAGGGAAGTGAGGATGGGTCTGAGCATAGTTCACCGTAGATGACTCCTACACACATGGAGTCTAGTTCTAAGGAGGTTTCTCAGAGTTAGAAGGATGCACAGTCTTTATCCACTTCATCACTACCAAATCCCCAAACGCATTGGTAGGGTGTCGAAGGGATGAAGAAGATATATGATGATAGCCTATAGAAAAAGGGGCAAGGAAAGCTAGTTCAATTATTCTATGAGGACCCACGACTTATTGATACAGGGTTGATCCATGTCTCTAGAGTTGAAGAGGCCATGACACAACATGGGCTTGAATGGTTGATTAAAAAGATAGATCATTACTCTCCAACCCTAGAGCGAGAATTTTATGCGGCCTACGTAGCAACCATACTCAAGGATCTTTCCAAGAAGAAAGAGCCTCTCGAGCAACCTAGATTGTGATATGTGTTGGTGAGAGGCCAGCAGATGGACATATCAGAGGAGACCATCCACCGCATAGAGTTTGGTCCTACATATAGAGAATTATAGTCTACAGCATAGTCAGAGAGTCGGATTAGGCAGATTAGATAAGCTGTTTTTTCTAAGAGTGTGGACCAGCGGACTGAGCTACTAAGATGGGTGGCGAGTCAGATTGTTGAGTATGGTCTAGAGCCTACATGGATCACGAAACATTCAAAGTCAATAGTGAAGTCTTCCCTCTCTTTTCCCGCCATGTTTTGATCGGCTATTGTTATGTCTCGTATCCGACCCACTTTCATGGATAATGTATTTATGTTGGAGTGAGTTGTTCTGGTAGCTAACATCTTAGCTGGCTAGAACATCGATTAGGCGCAATTGATAGCTGAGAAGATCCACGAGTCAGTGCTCAGGAGGACCATATTCATGTCGTTCCCCATTTTTATACATAGGCTATGCGTAGAGGCAATGGTGAAGGTATCACTTCGGCTAGATCCTCCAGTAGTAGCACTCCACACCATGGATCCCAGCCTGATCAAGGCTGATGAGAACCCAGTGGTACTCCAGCGAGCATTGCCTCCTCCCATGCCTGAGACATTCATGCCAGACCCACAGGCTGAGGGTTCGATGGTTGCCACTACTACTACTCCAGCTATTACTACTGATGAGGGACTAGAGCAGCATGAGGCAGTCCATATTGAGATGCATCCCACTACAGCCACACCTACACCAGAGCTGTCTACATCATAAATTCCTTCTGTAAACATTATGTCTGCTATTGCTTTTAGGCTATGGTGTGGAGATTATCACGGGCTAAGGCTTAGTTGGCTCAGCTTATGTGGCTAATTAAGCCATGGGTCTGGCAGACAGTTTAGGAGTCGGAGGATCGATGCAAGGCATTCACTACTTCTGTAGTTGACCAGTGTATTGCTATGGTAGATGCCCAAGTCGATGCCTTTGATGAGAGAGTGTAGAAGAGACTTGCCAAGACTTAGCCAGTAGACCCATTAGCCTTTCATCAGGAGTTGATGGAGTTCAAGCTGACTTGATTACATCATTAGCGGCTCCAATTACAGTTGCTGGTCCTACACCTGCATATAAGTCGCTATTTGATATGTTTGTGGAGGATCAACCACCTTATGCTCCTAGTAAGATACCTATTAAGGCTGATGATGATGAGGAGCAGCCGGTGTGCTAGAAGACCATCGAGGGTGATAAGGAGCTGGATAAGAAGGTAGCTGGGTTTGTCTTGAGGATGTCGAGAGAGGAAGAAGAGCAGAGATAAGCCCAAGATCTTGATCGATTGAAGGGCATTGGCTCATCCAGCACGACTGTAGCACAGACTAACTCATAGGAGGGAGATGCTCAGGGACAGCCAGAGATCGGTGCTTAGGCACCATGTGATATTTCTTTTGACTCCCTGTTTTTATTTTGTTTTGCCTTGTACATTGAGGACAAAGTACATTATTTTTGGTGAGGTGTGGGTAGTTATGGACTAGGATGAAGTCTGAGTAGCTTTTAGTCCATAGTTATCCCAGTTTTTTGATCCTGAGGTTTTCTTTCCTGCATTTGTTTTCCTCATGGATATTTTATTTCTGTTGAACCAGCATGTTTTAGATGTTATAGATAATATTTGTAGTATATGGTAGTTAAACTTGTGGCATGTACATTATTTTGATGATTTATGAAAACTTTTAAAAAATTGGTACCCTTGAAAATTTTTGTTGATTAGTAGTTATTTTGAACTCGTGCATGTTTGAATGGTTTGGCAATGTTTGTTCTGATTAAGTGAAGATAAGTCGATGCTTGAAGCATGATATATGTGTCTTTGTTGGCTATGTGTGCAATGTCATATGCGTATGAGCTAATTTTGTTGTGTTCATGCATTGCGTATTGATTTAGAACATTCCTTGTTATATTGAATTAGACTGGAGATTATTTGGATTAGGAAGGGATCTTAGGCCCTTGTT
This sequence comes from Solanum clarkiae, assembly GCA_011800125.2. Lineage (NCBI taxonomy): Eukaryota > Viridiplantae > Streptophyta > Magnoliopsida > Solanales > Solanaceae > Solanum > Solanum clarkiae. Next base: position 3,112 of record JAABOM020065991.1, on the reverse strand, counting down.
CTTTGATTTAGTCCACTTTTGCCTAAATGGCAAACCAAATGAAAGAGTTGATCCCTTTTCCAAATGTTTGAGCCTTACATGCACTTTTTTTCTTTCTGAATACCTAATTATCCTAACCTTATCTAGTAAAATACCTTGATATTGTTCATGTTCTATCCTTTAACATTGTGAACCTTGATTGAGGCATAAAGCATAAGTTGAGAGTGACTACCAAAAGTGGTCCTAGTTTGGGGATTGGATATTGTATACTTCACCTCAGGTTGAAAGCTTGAGTTGGGGGTGGCCTATGTTGTGGTATAATAGCAAAAATGAGGTGGTGAGTTTGGAATAAAATAAAGAGTAGGAAGTCATGTACCGATAAGAGAAAAATAGACAAAGATGTCTTAGAAAGAGTTAAAAAAGCAAAAAGCCTCTGAAAATAAGGCACAATTTGAAAAATGGAGAGAAAATACCCTAAAAAGCTTGAAAATGGAGAAAAAGGGAGAATAAGTTGATAATGATTGAGTTGGTAAGGTGAAAGTGTTGAAAAGCGTGTTTCAAGGTTGGCCCTTAGTCACTAATTGTCCAAAATCCATACCAAAGCCCCATGAGCTTACATTACAAGCCTATAAATTCTTAAGTCATCCTAATCCAATTAGTCAATAGTCCGGGTTGTGAGTATATGGGCAAGCCTATAGCATTAGTCATCATGCATGAATATCATTTATGAGAGTGAGTATGCTTGCACAGTCCCATGAGAAACTTTTGAAATCATATTGAGTGTTTAAAAGTGTCTTCTTCTCTGTAGGGACATTTGCATTACATGGTTAACCTTTGATTTGTTCAGTGAATGTGAATTGTTGATACTCCTTAACTTATCATAGTTGGATTGTCAAATATATCAATGTGATGTGGCTTGCTGATTAGCTACAAGATCATGTTTTGAAAAGGTTATTATGGGCACCTGAGTTGAATTTGAGTGTGGTATATGCCACTGAGTTGATTGTTATATATTGCTTTATTATCTATGTAGATTAAGTCGTTGCTTGAGGATAAGTAATAATTCTAAGTTGAGAGTGTTGATATGGTATCAAAATATGTCACATTTGATGACTAAAACATGGGATCTTATGTATTTTCAATGCAACTTTTTATGGTTTTCATGTGTTTTTGTGTATGTTTTTGCAGAAAATATAGGTTGGTTGATTTTGGAAAAAACTGCAGATTTTGTTTATTTTGAAGAACTTCGGATCCCATTATGAGTCGTAGTCCAAGGTATGAATCATTAAAGTTGTTGTAGCAATTACCAGTGTTCAAAAAATTATCTGAAAATTTGAAGTTCAGCCATACGAGCTCAGGGTACGAGTCATAGTCCTCTCTACGACTCATAAAGTGATGCTTCGTAGCAATTAACTGTGTTGATCAAAAGTGGACTAAGAAATGCAAGAGTGGACTACGAGAAGGCACTATGAGTCATAGACTAAACTACAACTCATAGATGTGGATCATCGCAGTGAAATCCAAAATGCCAAGTAATGACCATGAAAGCCCGACTATGACTCGTAGGTCACCCTATCGTAACTACGAGCCATAGAAGATGCTGACTAAATTTTTCATTTTGTAAATAGTATAAATAGTATTTCATGAGTCTTTCATTATTACTCATATTACTGACGATTGTAGAGATTATTTAGAGTAGAATTTTAGGGTTTTACTTTGAGACTCAAATTTAGGAATTTAGATTCACTTGTGGATTAATCTTATCATTCAATCTTGCGATTCTAATTGCAAAAAGGATTTCATTATTCTTCAATTTGCTTGGGTAAGAAATCTTCCATGTATTATTATTTCATTGCTGATTTGTGTGCCCAACCCATGAGCGGCTAAACCCACAACTTGGTGTTGTGGGAACCATGAGTAGCTAGATTAGAAAATCTGAATTATTTGCACTTCTTGAGTTGGGTATTTGTATGTATTATTCATTTTCCTTCATTTTGTTTGTTGCTTACTGGTGGCCAACATTAAACCTGTCCACTGCCATCATCCCATTTAAGGTAGTGATGAATAGGAAACGAAAATGGGTGACGGAATTTGATTGAAGTGTTCTACTCTAATCAACGAAACCTGGCCAAGATGAGGTTGACTGGGACATTGGGTAACAGTTAGTTTAGCACACTTTGGTAGCCAGCCAAGAACCATAGTGAAATTCGACCTTTACCTTTGCCCAAGGGTTGGAAGAACTTAAGTCATTATCCTACATGCAATATCCTAATTTAGGTTATGTGATCCAGGGTGCTTGCGTTAGTGAATCATAAGGAACATAATTTCCCAAGTTTCTCTCCAAACTAATTGTCTGCAGTTGTCTTGGTAAACTCCATCCCTTTCATAATTCCAGCCTTAGTTTTCTCGACCTTGGTGTAAATAGTCCTAAATAAACCCTTTGGCGTTGGTCTTGAAACCCCTTGTCTGATCATTAATAAAACATGCATCCTCCTCAAAGTATGGCTCCTCGTACATGGGTTACGTGGAGGTTGATGAGCCACTGCATTTACTCTCTCTGGGTTCTGCTTCATTATCACTCCATACCTGTGCAAATCTGAGCAAGCTGCTACATGATTTCTTCATTAATTCTTACTTGCTCTGGAGCCGCACTGACAGCATGTGAACTCTTCATGGTAGCTCTATCCCACTGCCCCCATGCATGATTCATCTTGACCACTTGCTCCATATGCTCAGCAATCCTTGCAAATGGTTGATCTAGAAACATGCCCCCCATGATAGTGTTAGCATAGGCCCACCTGTTCTCATAAAAGGCACAGTAAATCAGGGACTCTTCGTAGACATTTAGTAAATCTCTCCCATGTAGTGCTTATCGAATCACCAGGAAGTTGCTCGAATTTGTTAATCTGATCCTTCAACTTGAGCTTCTTCGATCTAGGGAAGTACCTCTCCAAAAAGGCCTTCTGTAAATCTTCCCAGCTAGTATTTAAACTCTGCAGGAACTCAGATAGCCATAATGCAGTATTGCCCCTAAGAGACATAATATCCATAGACAGTGTCACGCCCCAAGTCCCGTTAGGGCGGACTGGCACCCGTTGCCGATAAGGCCCGGGAGAACCAACCTGTAACTATG
>JAABOM020065977.1:0-40626 GCA_011800125.2 Solanum clarkiae | reverse complement strand
ATATATTCTAGGTCATAACATGTTTAATGATGCTTCCATTCATCATATTAAAGATACATTGATTATTCATATGTTATCCTTATATTATGGCATCTCTTGGTGTTTTGCATACCTACATACTTAGTACATTCTAATATATTAATACATTACCTACGTGATCTAACGAAGTATAGATGGGTGATAATACGACACCTCATTATTATGGCTAAATTCAGAGTTGAGCTTTGAAGACTTGGTGAGTTCCTATACTTCGAACACATACCTATACTTTCTTGCTTTATGTTGATTTGCCACAAAAATATGACACTCTTAATGCTATAAATTTAAAATTTTGTGCATTCTCTAAGCAATATTAGTTGATTTGATGTATTTTTATGTTGATTTTGCAAGATTATAGGATTCGGGGAGTTTTTGTGGAGATTTGCATAAGTTGCAGCTTTTTAGTGATGTATGAGACAATTTATGGTCCATGGTTTGATCCATAAGTCGTAGGTGGGGTTCATAGTTTTGAAACAGTGATGGCCAAATTTGTTGAAGATGAATCTATGAATAACAGGATAGGTTGTGGTTCATTCCACGACCCGTAGACTTGTTCATGAATGGAGGCTCAGAGATTTTGATAGTTGCTGAAAGTCAACAGGACAAAGGAACCTACTTTCCATAAGTCAATCTACGAGTCATAGAAAGTTGCTCATACTTTGATGCCAGTTTTTGGAAGAAGCAGACTACCAGACCATTACACGAGCCATAAACATACTTACGACCCGTCACTTGGCTCGTCGAAGGCCTTGAATTCAATTATTCTAATTAAGATTAGATTTGGTTTTATTTTATTATAAATAGGGTTTTTTGGTATTTTTAGGCACATAGAAAAATAGAACTCATGTCATTACTTTCTCTTAGCCTGTTTTTAGAATTTTGGAGTTGATCACTTTTGTATTCATCTTTGGAGTTTGATATTGTGATCTACATGGAGATTTTGGATTTTTTATTCTTAATTCTTCGTTGTAAGCTATGTGAACATAACTTACCAGTTCTGCATACCACACACTAGGAAAGGTTACAATTATTAGGTTATATGTGTTAGCAATTCATGGGGAATATAATACCCTAGTTACGTCTCTCACTGAATTAGTAATACATATATTGACTATTGATCTTAGTTTAGCTTTGAATTATTGTTTTCGTATCAAAAACCCATTTTATGGAATTATGTCGATTAATTAATCCAAATTTCTTTAATTACTCCACGTCCCGATCATATTTGTCGTGGGATCGACCCTATCCATCATTAGGTTTTATATTTGAATAACAATCTTAATATTCAACTGGGAGGTGTATTTCAGGTGTGATCAAATTTTGGCAACGTTGCTGATGAATACAGCTTTTAGATTGGTTTAATAGGGTGATTAGAGAGTTAATTCTTATTTCCTTATTTTACTTATTTTTGTTGTTTTTATTTCTTTTCCAGCATACAAGTATAGCGTATGCTTAATACCCACAATTGAAGCATCCTCTTGACTCCGTTTGATTTAGAGATTCAGAGAATGTTGCAAAGAATGGCTCAAGACAATACAAATAATGTTGTCAATGATGCACTCAACTTAAACAACCAAGACCCACCACCACCATTTGTCCTAGAAAATCAACAACCATAAGGTCAACATATAGTAGTAAATGGGTGACATCCGTATAAACTTGATCCTACGGTAACAGACATTATAAGATCAATCATGTTACCTCCTCTACTAGAAGATACTGAGTTTATCATATACAGTTTGCATCATAGAGGGTTTTTCTTGGGCTTACAATCAGAGGATCCACATAACCATCTACACTTCATCTATAAGAGCATGACAGGAAATCCAAACCTATCCATGGATGCCATTGGGCTCCTTGTCTTTCTATTATCTCTCATAGGTAAAGCAATACTATGGTTATCTGAGCTACCTCAGAGCTCTATTACTACATGGGCAAAAATACAGAAAGCCTTTCTCGAGAGGTATTTTCCCAAGTGGTAGAACTTGAAGCTTAAGAATCAGATAGATAACTTTGAGCAATTACCTAGTGATTTCATAAGTGTTATAAGGGAATGGTTTACTAAGTGCTTGAGAAGTGTTCTAGAACATAAAATTTTGATATTTCCTTAGTGGAAATCTTCTATTTGGGCATTAGGTGATAATTGCAACGGAGTGGCCGATACTATAACTAGAGGATCATTCCTGGATTGCACTATCATAGATGTGACTCAAAGACTGGAAAAGATGGCCAAGACCAATCGTGCATGGGGTACAAGGGAGAGAGCGATGACCAAGAGCTCTTTTGCAGTCAGTACCAATCAAAAGAAGGTTAAGATCAATGAGGAAGTGTTGTAAGTGTTAGCTTAGATTAGTACTGATGATGGGTCAATCATCAATCACCAAGAGCACTCGTTTATGACGAGCCATGTCATAAGGAGAATACTTATTTTGCAAAAGATCAGGTAGGGGTTTTCGAACCAATGACTAAGGGTCCTACCAGGAGTATTGGTACCAAGGTCAAGAAAACCTAGGTTAGAACTATAATAGGGATAATGCGTATAGGGACAACAACCTAAGTGGATACTACGATAGGAATAGAGGATATGATCGAGATAGTGATTGGCTTTGCAGAGATGGGTATAGAAATAGACCAGACGTTCCACCACAAAATCGTGCTTCTAGGGTTGGTAGTTCGCAAATTGAGGAGATGTTTGAAAAGTTGTTGAAGAAGGCAGATGCACAAGATGAGATCTTGAAAGGGATGAAAGCTGACATATCAGGGATCAATCAGAAGATCGAGTCTTATTTTGTGCTATTAAGCAGTTGGAGCAGCAATTTGGTCAAATGTCAACATAGTTAAATCAGCACCAAAAAGGTATATTGCCAAGAAACACAGTGCAAAATCTAAAGAACAATATGCAGTGCATGGAAATGACTACATGAGGTGGTAAGCAGACAATTGACTCACAATGCCAGTAGTTGATGATGTTGTTCGTGAAGGGATATAGAAGAGAGCAAGAATATTGAGACTAGAGATTATAAGGTCAAGGATGTTGTGGGTGAAGATGTGATGGTACCAAAGAAGTTAAAGCCCATACCAAGGCCCCAACTACCTTTCTCTCAGAGGCTCAAGAAGAAGAATGGGGGGGAGGTTCAAAATTTCATCTCCATGTTGAAGTAGTTTTCTATTAATCCCCCCTCCCCCAACTGATGCATTAGAGAAAGTGCCTGGGTAAGCTAAGTTTATGAAAAGCCCTAGTGACTAAGAAGAGGATGGTGATTCAAGAGAATTCTCATGATTTTTGCCATTTTAGAGCTATTGCAACATGGTCATTAGTCCAGAAGAAGGATCATCTTGGAGCATTCACCATACCTTAGACCATTGGAGTCTTCAAATTTGCAAAGGCATTATGTGACTTAGGAGCCAACATCAACTTAATGCCTCTTGTAGTATTCAAGTAGTTGGGTTTGGGAGCCCCCATGTTGACTACAATCCAGTTACGATAGCATATAGGACTGTGAAGAAGCCTGTGGTGATACTTCGTGACATTCCAGTGAGAGTTGAAAATTTCATATTCCCCACAACTTCGTGATACTTGATTGTGAAATTGACTTCAACATCCCAATCATCTTGGGAAGGACTTTCCTAGCCACATAATGAGCAGTAGAGGGCATGAAGTTGGGCTAACTCAAGTTTAGATTCAATGATGAAAAGATAATCTTCAATCTTTGCCAATCCATGAAGAGACCCAATGATCTGAAAGTTGTCTCTATTATTGAAAGTATTGATGAAGTGCAACCTGAGGTACCAACTAATGAAAGGCTGGGTATGGAAACTCTTGGGGGCTGTGTTGATGAATTTAAGAGTGACGGCATCCCAAAATATGATGAGATGATAAAGGAACTTGGATCACATAGTTTATATAAACACTAACTCAAGCTTGAGTTAGACTTGAAACATCACGAGTCATTACCTACTAGACCATCCATTGAAGAGCCACCAGTGTTAGAGTTGAAGGCTCTTCCAGCCCACTCGAGGTACATGTTTTTGCCAACTAACAATACGTTATCTGTGATTGTTATTACAGATCATAATGACGAACAGGTGGAAGCATTCGTTTTGATCCTTAAAAGATTCAAAAAGGATATTGGATGGACAATTGCACACATCATTGGTATCCCACCTAGCATTTAGACTCACAAGAATCAACTTGTCAAAGATTATAAATCAAGCATTGAGCACCAAAGACATCTCAATCCACCAATGTTGGAGTTTGTACACAAAAAGATAATTAAGTGGTTAGACATAGGTGTGATATATCGATTACTGATAGTGAATAGTTAAGTCTAATACAGTGTGTTCCAAAGAAAAGATGTATCAATGTGGTTCCTAATTCTAGCGATGAGTTGATTTCCATGAGGCCATTCACAAGTTGGAGGGTTTGCATGGATTATAGCAGACTCAATACATCAACAAAAAAGGATCACTTCTATATTCCATTCATGGATAAGATGCTAGATCGATTGGTAGGCAAAGTTTGGTACTATTTTCTTGATGTCTATTCAGGCTACAATATGATTTCTATTGCTTTAGAGGACCAGAAGAAGATAACCTAATACATGTCCTTATGGCACCTTCGCATTCAAGTGGATACCATTTGTATTGTGTAAGGCACCGGCAATATTCAAAGGTGCATCATGCTTATCTTCTTAGACATGGTGAAGGATACTATTGATGTGTTTATAGATGACTTCAATGTGGTTAGAGATTCATTTGAAGATTGCTTGAGACATCTACACGTCGTGCTAAAGAGATATGGAAGAGTGTCACCTTGTGTTGAATTGGAGAAAATGTCACTTCATGGTAAAGGAAGGTATTGTGTTGGGGCACAAAATATCCATTAAAGGTATGGAGGTTGATAGAGCAAAGGTTGATATCATTGAGAAGATTGCCCCACCTATCTATGTAAAAGGTGTGATAAGTTTCTTAGGACATACAGGATTCTATAGATGGTTTATAAAGGACTATTCTAAGATTGCACATCCCCTGTGTAAGCTACTTGAGAAGGATGTTATGTTCGTATTTGATGATACGTGTCTAAAGGCATTCAGAGGGTTGAAGTAAAGGTTGATATTGATGTTGATCATAGTTGCTCTAGCTTGGACTCATCCCTTTGAGATTATGTGTGATGCAAGCGGGGTCACATTTGGTGTGGTTTTGGGACAATGCATAGAGAAGATACTTCATCCCATTTACTATGCCAGCAAAGCCCTTAATGCAGCACAGAAAAATTATACTGTCACTGAGCAGGAGTTACATACAGTGGTCTTTGTGTTCGAGAAGTTTAGATCAGATCTTTGGGGAACCAAAGTCATTGTGGACACTGATCATTCAGCATTGTGGAACTTGATGGCGAAGAAGGATGCTAAACTAAGGTTGATACGATGGGTACTTCTTCTCCAAAAGTTTGATTTTAAGGTAATTGATAGGAAGAAGATAGATAATTAAGTTGTTGATCACCTTTCAAGACACGAGGATGATGCTATGAAAAAGTTCAACGATAGGGTGGAGATTGATGACTTGTTCCTTGATGAGAGAGTATTGGTGGCATCATACGATTTAACACCATAGTTCGCGAATTATGCAAACTACTTAGTCAGTGATATTGTGCCACCAAATTTGACTTCTCACCAGGACCATAAGTTTATGTTTGATGCGATGTAGTTTCTTTGGGATGAATCATATTTTTTTTTGTGTCTATGCAAATGGGATTATTCGTCGATGAGTTGGCAGAGATGATAAGTATTTTGGAGTCTTATCATTCATCATTGGTCGGTGGGCATCATAATGCAATTCGAACAACACATAAGATCTTGCAGTGTTGCTATTACTGCCAAACATCCACCAAGATACCCATGACTATGCTAAAGCTTGTGACAAGTGCCACAGAAAAGGTGGAGTTTCCTGAAAGCATGAGCTCCCACTTAACCCTATTATGGTGATTGAGTTGCTTAATGTTTGATGTATAGACTTTATGAGACAATTTGTCAGTTCGTATAGGAACAAGTATATTCTGGTTGTTGTGGACTACATCACAAAATGGGTGGAAATGGTTGTGCTTCCTAAAAATGAAGGTAAAAGTGCCACGGCATTCCTCAAAAGAAACATCTTCTCACAGTTTGGTACTCCTCGGGCGATCATCAACGATGGAAGTTCCCACTTTTGCAATTGGTTGTTCAAGGCTCTTCTAGATAAGTATGGGTTTAAGCATAGTGTGGCAATGTAGTAGAGTGGATAAATAGAGGTATTTAATAAGGAGATTAAACAGTTTCTATCAAAGATAGTGAATACAAACCGGACAGTTTGGTCAGGAAGGCTAGATGATGCGTTGTGAGCATACCGGACTACATTCAAGACTCCCAAAGGTATGTCTTCTTACCAACTTATTTTTTCTAAATCATATAACTTACTTGTAGAGCTTGACCACAAGGCTTTGTGGGCACTCAAAAGGCTAAATCTGGACTGGAATGATGCAGGTAATTCAACGATGAGCCAACTCAATGAACTTGATAAGTTTCAATTGAGGGAATATGAGAGCTCAGTATTGTATAACCAAAGGATGAAGCTATATCATGCCCTTGATATTGACCATCGTCAGTTTCACCAGGAGACTTGATTTTATTCTTCAATTTAAGACTACGGTTGTTTTCTAGAAAACTCAAGTCTAAATTGTTGGGCCCCCATAAGCTCACACATACTTTCAATAATAGGGATATGTAGTTACAATATAAAGATGACACAAGGTTCAAAGTCAATGGCAAGAGAATCTAACCATACTTTGGCAATGCTGATAAAGGCATGAAAGTGGAAGTGTGGACTCTTGGTAAAGTCTGAGTAACCAAGTGGTTTAATGTCATAACCCAAGCCTAAGGCCTAGAGATGACACGACGAATGAGAACCTAAAGGGAATCCCAAACAAGCCTCTTAAGCAGGCATAGCACATCCTTGGTCTTGTGAAAGGATAAAAAGAGAGATAAACACATAACACATAATTTCTAAGGAGAAACAGGGCTTTGAACTCACGCTATGGGGATGTTATGGGGAAGAGGATTTTCTTCAATCACATAGCAAATAATTCTAAGGGATGGGTAAGTATGACTCACATTAAGAGGGCATTTAGGGACTTGGCACTTTTATCACATCCATCCACACACAACAAGCATAGAAGGGAGAAAGGGAATTAGGGATGTATTCGCAATTACATAAAGATAATAGGAGTCAAGCTCGATACATCAACATCCACATCCAACAACACCTCTAGTATGAGTGGAAGGGAGACCAAGACATCTCTTGGACTCACCCTCAAGAGAAAAAAGTCTAAAATAGGTAAGTCTTGACAAAAGCATGAAAGTAAAGTGGATGTTGTCCCCGAAGTGGAGGACTCACCAATAGTAGTCTTCAAAGGATGTGGCTAGCCACACGGAGGAGGATGATGAATAGGAGTTCCAATACCTACATGGTTAAATCATATAGGCAAAGAAATATACATTAGTGCTTGGAAAGTACTAATTATGTGGGGTGCAATGCAATAAAGAACATAAGCCATAATAGTCGAGACACATAATCCTAACCAAGAGACATAAGATCGATATGATGGGCATGATCAATGCTTAACTTAAAACATGAATGGAAACAATAAAACTTGCATAATATGTATCATACATATGTGGGAGGGGACCCTAACTGATATATAAGACCAAACGAGCTACAACTTGAAATTTCGATGTTCACCCCATACCAAATGAAGATATGGTCTACTTCCCAAGGTAAATCAAGAACGACCATACAAAGTGGGTAACTTGTCCTAGTTGGATCCACTAGTAACCATTGAAATGACCCTAAAAAGTACCCCAAAACATGCCTCAGAATGTTTGAGATTTTAAATTCCAAATATCTCAAAATTCGTGCGTTATATCAAAAATTCAACTTCATATTCTTGTTCATGGGGTCAAAATTATGGGAAAAAATGTCTAACCCCAATTTTAGAGCAACTGAATCACAATTTTAAATTTCCAAAATTTCAATTTCCAGAGACGATCCACAGCAGCAGCGCGACGCGCTGCTGTCATGAACATATGTCAATTTGACATCCGCGACAGGTCCACATCACACACCAAACGTGAACTTATGTATTTTGTTGTCAATGATTTCTATCTCAATCCAATGCTTTTGGGTCATGGGCCTAAGTGTTCCCAACAGTGTTTTTACCCATACTTAGCCTTATTTCACCCTCATATCATCCTAAACATTCCCCAAACTCACTCAAACACTTAGTCATATTTTTCACTCCCAAATTCAAGTCCCAAACCCTCATCCCAAGCTAAGGTTCTCCTTCAAGGTTCTTCTTCAAACTTCAAGCCTCCATCTCAAATCTCACCAAGTTCATCTCCAAGCTAAAGTATGTAGGTTTTATCCATTGGGTTCTTCTACCCATGGTGCCCTAATCTCCTTTTTACTCAATTTGTATAATTTAAAGTTGATTTTACATGTGGGTCTTGAGTATTAATAAATTTTCTTCATATTGGTTTGTGTTCATAAAAGTATGGTTGTTTTAGCATGTTTTGAGCTCTAAATCTTGGATCTAATGTTGGATTTGATAAGGAATTTTGATGTGAATATCTTAGGGGGTGTTGCATGGGGTTTATTGATGGTTTTAAAATAAATTTTCTTATATGATTTCATTTCTAATTTGCATGGTCTTTTATCCCCATTTCACAACCCTCAAGTGTTTGATAAAATATCCGGCTAAGGTTTACTATGGAATTGAAGGTCCAAAGCATGAGATATGATATGAATCAACTATATGATTGTGAAATGAGCTTATGTATTTGATAAATTCTATATAAAGTATTGCATTAGACCATGCCCAATCCGGGGGAACTAAGGACCCAGATAACTGAGTTGGGGGTCTGTACTCATCAACCGAGGTGGGGGTTTGTACTTATCAAACCATGTGAGGGGTTTGTACTTTGCCACCAGGGTGATAAGGTGTGATTATCACCAACCATGTGAGGGGTTTGTACCACAACACCAGCATGATGGGGTGAGATCATCATCAACCGACCAAAGGGTTCATACTTTGGATAGTTGGTCTATTCTTCAGAAATGATATCCTATATAAGCATGAGTTACTTAAGAATGATGAACTTAAGCATTGTTGCTTAACATTATGTATTTTGATTATGGTTTCTATCTATTGTTGCATTACATCCTACGTACTTAGTACATTCAAATATACTAACGCATACTTTATACCTACATGATGTCACCATGTAGGAATCAGTGCCTAAGTTGATCCTCCTCCTCCTCCACATGGCTAGTTCAACACTACTCAAGCTATTTGGTAAGTTCTCTACTTCGAGGACCTTAGTCTATGTTGCTCCTATTATGTATTGAGACATTCTTCCTTATTGTTTATTTGACTATGAGGGAGTGCCCAGTTACTTTGTCTTGGCCCCCTCTCTTATCTATGTATTTAGAGGTGTTTGTTGGACACGATATGTATCTATATCAAGAGCCTTGAATCTATTGTTCGTGATGTCTATGATATGAGATTGTCTCTTGGCTCTTGTTTATGATATTGTGCAAGCTTTTCCCTTAGCCTCGGTTTCCCCATTCTTTTATCTTTGATGCTTGATTTATTGCTTCTGCGACCAAGGATATGTAATAATACTTTATGAGGCTTGCTTGGGGTCCATTCAGGTTTTTCCTTGCACCGTGTCACATCTAGGACCTATGCTTGGGACGTGACACCCATTTAGGGAAATAACATAAACCTTTGGTGGCACATAATTAAGAGACCTAGTCAATTTAGGAGCAACCTAACAATAATAAGCTCCGAGATGCTCTCACTATGCTTGCCCAAGTGGTGGCGAACCAAGTAAATCAAGGGGCCTAAGCCATTCATGCTACTACCCGAGGAGCTAGGGTAAGAGACTTCATGAGGATGAATCCTCCGATTTTCTAAGGGTCAAAGGTAGATGAAGATCCACAAGATTTCATTAATGAGGTCTACAAAATCTTGAACATCATAGGTGTTAGGCTGAATGAAAAGAAGAAGCTGGCAGCGTACCAACTCAAAGGGGTAGCTCAAGTATGGTATGAATAATGGAAGGGTGAGAAGGGTATTCGTAATATGGTGCTTTAGGAGGAGTTCAAATTGGCTTTCCTTATACGGTTTTTCCCTTTTAATATTAGGAAAGCTAAGGTAGTGGAGTTTATGAACTTTGAAACAAGGTGCTATGAGCGTGAGGGAGTGTATCCTCAAGTTTAATCAACTTTCAATGTATGCTCCTCATTTGGTGGATGATCCTAGAACTAGGATGAATAAGTTTGTGATGGGGGTCTCCAAATTGGTAAGTAAAGAATGTCGGTCCGCCATACTAATTAGCAACATGGACTTGCCGCAGTTGTTAACATATGCCGAGCAAATGGAGGAGGAAAATATGAGGAAGAAAAGGAGGCATGAGGCCAAGAAGGCGTGATTTGAGTGTAAGTTACAAGAGGGTGCCACATTTCATCAAGGCCAAGGTCCTCCTCACGCTACTAATAGGGGGTTTGCCAATGGTTTCCCTAGGCCTCAAGGTATTGGTGGTGCGGCTCTTATTGATAGTTGTCCTAGATGTGGAAGGAATCATAGAGGCCCATGTTTGAAAGATTCTAATGCATGCTTTGGTTGTGGGGAGCTTGGGCACAAGAGGGTTGATTGTCCAAGGAACCGTGGCAAAGTCCGGGGTGCTAATATGGTCCCATTGGGTAGAGGCCGCCCTCAAGGTGGTGCCCAAAAGCACAATCGATTTTATGCTCTACATAAGAGGAAAGGGGTTAGTGAGGTCCCCGATGTTGTTACCAGTATGTTGAAAAACTTTGAATTTGATGTGTATGCTTTGATTGATCAGGGTGCCACTCTTTCCTTTGTTATCCCTTTTGTTGCTAAAAAGTTTCATGTTGTCCCCTAGTTGTTGCATGAGTCGTATGAAGTATTTACTCATATTGGTGCCTCTATTATTGCTAGGAATGTTTATAGGAGTTGTCCTATTTGCTTTTTGCATAAGTTGTTGCCTTATGATCTAGTTGAATTAGACATAGTAGATTTTGATGTCATAATTAGGATGGATTGGTTGCATATCTATTATGCTTCCATTGATTGTAGAACCTGTAGGGCCATGTTTTAATTTTCCTAATGAACCCTTCCTTGAATGGGAAAGTCAAGATGTAGTAGTCACGGATAGATTCATTTCATGCATCAAAGCCTATAAGTTGATTTCTAGGGGATGTTTGTATCATCTTATGAGGGTTAAGATATGGATTCCAAAGACCCTTCTATTGAGTCAGTCCCCATTGTGAACGAGTTTCTTGATGTCTTCCCAAATGATCTTCCCGGTGTCCCTCCCGAAAGGGAGATAGATTTTGGCATAGATCTCCTCCCCGACATTCAACCTATCTCCATTCCCCCTTAGCATATGGTTCCGACGGAGTTGAAGGAGTTGAAAGAGCAATTGAAAGATTTGTTGGAAAAGGGATATATTAGACCTAGTCAATCATCTTGGGGTGCTCTGGTGTTGTTTGTGAAAAAGAAGGATGGGTCACTTAGAATGTACGTTGACTACTGACAACTCAATAGGGTAACTATAAAGAATAGATATCCCCTTCTAAGGATTGATGACTTATTTGACCAGTCGCAAGGGGATAGCTTCTTCTCTAAGATTGATCTTCAGTCCGGTTATCATTAAGTGAGGGTGAGGGAGTGTGATTTTCCTAAGATGACATTCCGAACTAGATATGAGCATTATGAGTTTGTTGTGATGTCTTTTGGGTAGACTAATGCACCGGCCATCTTCATGGACCTAATGAATAGGGTTTTCAAACCCTACCTTGATTTCTTTATTTTGGTATTCATTGATGATATATTGATCTATTCACATAGTAGAGAGGAGCATATGAGTCATTTGAGGGTTGCATTGCAAAGGTTGAGGGAGGAGAAATTATACGCCAAATATGATAAGTGTGAATTTTGGTTGAAGGAGGTTGCACTTTCGGGGTCATGTTGTATCGAGGGATGGTATAAAAGTGGATCCTAAGAAAACTGATGTAATTATAAATTGGTCTAGACCATTGACCCCATCGGATATTGGGAGCTTCTTGGGCCTTGCGGGTTAATACAGAAGATTCGTCAATAGGTTCTCCTCCATTGCTTCCCCTATGACCAAATTGACTCAAAAGAAGGTTAAGTTTGTGTGGACCGATGAATATGAGAGAAGCTTCCAATCATTGAAGGACAAGCTTGTATCCATTCCTATATTATCACTACCAGATGGGCTTGAGGGTTTTGTTGTGTATTGTGATGCATCTAGAGTTGGTTTGGGTTGTGTGGTAAAGTAAAATGGTAAGGACATAGCTTATGCTTCTAGAAAACTCAAGGTACATGAAAGGAACTACCCTACCATGAACTAGAATTGGCCACCGTTATGTTTTCATTAAAGATTTGGCATCACTACTTGTATGGGGTGCATGTTGATATCTTCACTGATCATAAGAGCCTTCAATATGTCTTCACTCAAAAAGATCTCAACTTGAGACAAAGAAGGTGGCTACAACTTCTCGAAGATTATGACATGAGTGTGCATTATCGTCTGGGTAAGGCAAATGTGGTGGCGGATTCTTTGAGTCGGGTGTCCATGAGTAGCCTAGCTCAAGTTGATAGTGGTGATAGGGAAATGGCTAGAGAGGTGCATAGATTGGCTAGATTTGGGGTTAGATTGGAAGAAGTGGGTGATAATGTTGTTGTTGTTGATGGTTCCAAATCTTCCTTGGTTGATGAGGTGATAGCAAAATAAGATCTTGACTCTTCCTTGCTTGAATTGAAGGCCTTGGTGAAAGAGGGCAAAGTAGAAGTTTTCTCCCAAGGGGGAGATGGTTCTCGTAGATACCAAGGTAGGTTATGTGTACCTTGTGTTGATGATTTGAGGGAGAAAATTCTTGATGAGGCCCATAATTCTTCTTATTCTATCCACCCCGATTCCACAAAAATGTATAGAGACTTGAGGGATGTGTATTGTGGGCAGGCATAAAGAGGGACATTGCCAAATTTATTTTCGGTTGCCATAGTTCTCAACAAGTTAAACTCGAACATCAAAGGCCAGGTAGCCTACCCAATACATAGAGGTTCCCACTTGGAAGTGGGAGATGATCAATATGGATTTCGTGGTTGGGTTGCCCATGAGTAGAAACGGCTTTGATTCCATTTGGGTGGTGGTTGATAGGATGACGAAATAGGCTCACTTTCTACCAGTTAAGACAACATATGGGGCTGAAGAGTATGCAAGGTTGTACATCCATGAGTTAGTGAGGTTACATGGAGTTCCTTTATCCATCATATCGGATCATGGTGCACAATTCACTTCACACTTTTGGAGGTCTTTCCAGAGGGGGCTTGGTACAAAAGTCCACCTTAGTACGGCCTTCCACCCTCAAACGGATGGCCAAGCCGAAAGAATCAGTCAAACCCTTGAGGACATGCTAAGGGCTTTTGTATTGGAGTTGAGGGGTAATTGGGACGACCATCTTCCTTTGATTAAGTTTTCCTACAGCAATAGTTATCACTCTAGTATCGGTGTGGCTCATTTTGAGGCTTTTTATGTGAGACATTGTAGATCACTGGTTGGTTGGTTTGAGGTTAGGGTAGTGTCTTTATTGGGACCAAATCTGGTTGTGGAGGCTCTTGAGAACATTAAGATGAATAGGAAAAGGTTAAGAACAGTCCAAAGTCGTCAAAAATCTTATGCCGATATGAGAAGAAGAGACCTTGAATTCAAAGTGGGTGATTGGGTTTATTTGAAAGTTTCTCCAATGAAAGGTGCAGTCTGTTTTGGTAAAAAGGGGAAGTTGAGTCCGAGATATGTTGGTCCTTATGAGCTCTTGAAGAGGGTTGGCAAGGTAGCTTATGAGTTGAAGTTGCCTAGTGAAATGAATTTGGTTCATCCGGTATTTCATGTCTCAATGTTGAGAAGATGTATTAGTGAACCTAATGTTATTGTGCCTCTTGATGTTGTGGGTGTTGTTGAGGATAACTTGACCTATGAGGAGGTTTCGGTTCAGATCCTGGATAGACAAGTGAAGAGATTGAGGAACAAGTAGGCGGCATCCGTTAAGGTCCTTTGGAGGAACTAACAAATCGAAAGTGCTACTTGGGAGGCCGAAGTGGACATGCAAAAACAGTATCCTTATCTTTTCCACTCCACTCAAACCTAAGGTACTAATTCTAAGTCCCTATGTAATTTCAAAATCATATGTTTCAGCCCCTATGCCATGCATATGCATTTATGTTTAAGTTGGAAAGTTTATGACGATTTTACACTTACATTGAGATTTTGAAAATGATTTTTTAAATGTAATTTTGCACTTTGGTGGGGTTGGTTTGTTTATGATCATTTTTGTCTTGTACGTCTCTTTTACATTCGGGGATAAATGTTCCCAAAGGAGAGATATTGAAACGACCCCGAAAAGTGCCCAAAAGCACATCTCGGGATGCCCAGAATTTTAAATTCTATATATCTCAAAATCTGTACGTGATATCAAAAATTTGACTTCATATACTTGTTAAGGGGGTCAAAATTAGGGGGGAAATGGTCTAACCCTGATTTTAGGGCTATCGAATCATAATTTCAAATTTCCAAAATTTCAATTTCCATAGACGATCCACAACAGCAGCGCGACGCGCAAATGTCGCAGACATGTGTTAATTTGACCTCTGCAATAGGTCCGCCTCGCAGACCAGATGCATACCTGTGTATTTTGTTGCCAGTGATTTCTATCTCGGTCCAAGGCTTTTGGGTATTGGGCCTAAGTGTTCCCAACCGTGTATTTACCCATACTTAGTCTTATTTCACCCTCATATCATCCTAAATATTCCACAAAACTCACTCAAACACTTAGTCATATTTTCACTACCAAATTCAAGTCTCAAACCCTCATCCCAAGCTAAGGTTCTCCTTCAAGGTTCTTCTTCAAGCTTCAAGTCTACATCTCCAATCTTCACCAAGTTCATCTCCAAGCTAAGGTATGTAGGTTTTAGCCATTGGGTTCTTCCACCCATGGTGCCCTATGCTACCTTTCACTCAATTTGTGTAACAACCCAAAAAAGTGCCCGACAAAATGTGCCTCAGAAGTGCCCAGAATTGTAATTTGAATATAACTAAAAAACTCCATTTGTCATTTCAAAAATCTGACTTCATATTCTTGTTTAGGGGGTCAAATTGAGTGGGAAAAAAGTCTAACCTGAATTTTAGACTAACCTTATCAAAATTGAAAATCACAATAAATGCTATTTAGGAGGGTCAACTTTGAAAGGGCATTACTCTTAGCACACAGAGAATTGAAGGGCCTACGACCTACTAACTTAAAGCCATTTGAATTAGATTTCCAACGCACTTAGTTTCACCTCATTCCAAGTTTGCATGAAGGATTTAAACCCATTTTTATAGAATTCATTTGTGCAGAAAATGCAGATTTCTAGTGAGCATCCACGACGCGGACCAATGTTATTTTGGCCTATTTTTTAATTTCGTCCAAGATTTCAAGTCTTGGGAACAAGGGTTCCCATACGTGTTTTTACCTATACTTAGTCTTATTTCACCCTCATATCATCCTCAATATTCTCCAATATCCTCTCAAATACTTAGACTCATATTTCATCCTAAATTCAAGTTCCAAAACTCAAGTCCAATCTTAAGGATTTCTTCAAGGATTTCATTCAAGCTTCAAGTCTCCATTGTCAACCTTCATCAAGAGCTTCTTCAAAGTTAAGGTATGTGGTGTTGAACCATTGGGTCCTTCCACCCATGGTGCCTAAGCCTCCTTTTTACTAATAGTGCATGATTTAAAGTTGATTTTACATATGGGTCTTGTATATTGAGAAATTTACTGCACAGTGATTTTAGTTCATGAAAGTATGATTGTTTTAGCATGTTTTGAGCTCTAAATCTTGGATTTAATATTGGATTTGAAGAGGGCTTTTGATGTGTATGTCTTGAGGTTGCAAGGTGTTGACTGATGGTTTTACAATAAATTTTCCTGTATGATTTCATCTCTAAATTGCTGATCTTTTATCTCCATCACACCCCCTCCCCCAAGTGGTTGATAAAATATCCGACTAGGATTTCTTGTGGAATTGAAGGTCCAATGCATGTATTATGTGTTGAATGGTGTTATGATGATTATATGATGATGAAATAATGATGGAATGATGATAAAATTATTGTATGCATATGATGTATAATGATGAGAGGAACTGAAGGTATATGATAACTTTGTGATGATGAGAGTATAGTATTCATGAGTTGATTTCATGGAAAAGTAGCATTATTGATGAAACCTAACCAAGGTGAAGGGTTGGTACCTCATTAACCAAAGTGAGGGGCTGGTACGTCAATAACCAAAGTGAGGGGTTGGTACCTTACTAACCAAAGTGAGGGGTTGGTACCTCATTCACCAAAGCGATGGATTGGTATCTCATTAGCCAAAGTGAGGGGTTGGTATCTCATTAACCGAAGTGAGAGGGTGATACCTCACACCAATATAGGATGATCTATTCTTATACACATGATATTTCCTACGCAAGCATGACTTTTTTAAGCATGTTTTACTTAAATATTGATCATACATGTCATATTGCTTTATGATGCCTATTGTTTACCATTATGCATTTCGATTATGATGCCTATCTCTTATTGCATTGCATCCTACATATTTAGTACATTCAAAAGTACTAACGCATACTTTATGCCTACATGGTGTTACCATGTAGAAACTGGAGCTCCATTTGGTCATCATCCTCCTCCATGTGGCTAGTGGTATCCATTCAAGATAGTTGGTGAGTCCTCATGTCCGAGGGTAATATCTATGTTCTTATGCTATATATTAAATACTATCCTTCTTTTTGGTATACTTTTACTATGAGGGTGAGCCCGGCTGCTTGTTTTGGCCCTCGTTAAGTCCTATGTTAGAGGTGTTGCTGGACAAGTTATGTATTATGCTTGAGTTTTAACTTACTTATTATATTCAAGCTATATAAATATGAGTCTCTCCGAAAGTCCCAATTCCGCTTATTTATGTTTCTACATTATATTGCATTGCTTCCGCGATGAGGATGTTTAATGATTTGGTATGAGGCTTATTTGGGGTTCCTTCGGGTTCCCCATTTGCCAGTCACATCTAGGCCCTAGGCTTTGATCGTGACAAAGATGGTATCAGAACACTAGGTTGATAGATCCTCGAAGTCCGACACACCATGTTAATTAAAGTCCTATTCATGGTTGTGAAGCGTGCCATGACTATGAATAGGAGGCTATGAGGCATTTTAGGAAATATTTCTCTTCTTCATGTCTAAGTCGTTCTATAGAGTTTAGTTAAGGTTTTCCCCCCTAATGATTGTTCTTTGCTATGCTAGTTGATCATGCCAAACACAAGAGGAAGATAGGCCCAAACCCCGAGGAGTAACCTAACAATGGTGAGCTTCGGGATGCTCTTACTATGCTTGCCCAAGTGGTGGCCAACCAAGTCCAACAAGGGGCCCAAGGCCCTCATGCTTCTACCTTGGGAGCTAGGGTAAGGGATCTCATGATGATGAATCCTCCGATTTACCATGGGTCAAAGGTGGATGAAGATCCACAAGTGTCTATTGATGAGGTTTACAAAATTTTGTCTATCATGGGTGTTGGCCGAAATGAAAAGGCAGAGTTGGCGGCGTACCAACTTAAGGGTGTAGCCCAAATTTGGTATGATCAATGGAAGGGTGAGAAGGAAAATGGTTACATGGTTCTTTGGGAGGAGTTCAAATGGGCCTTCCTTAATCAGTTTTCCCTCTTGAGCTTAGGGAAGATAAGTAAGTAGAATTCACAAACTTGAAACAAGGTTCTATGAGTATGAGGAGTATTCCCTCAAGTTTAATCAACTTTCACAGTATGCTCCTCATTTGACGGCTGATCCTAGATCTAGAATGAATAAGTTTGTGGTGGGGGTCTCTGACTTGGTAAGTGAGCAATGTTGGTCTGCCGTGCTTATTGGTGACATGGACTTGTCTCGGTTGATGACATATGCCGAGCAAATGGAGGAAGAAAAGTTGAGAACGAAGAGGGAAAATAAGGAGACGAGCACCCATTTTGAAGGAAAGTTCCAAAATGTCCTAGATAAAAGTGATGCTATATGTCCAACATATGGTAATGTTCATAGGGGTCCATGTTTGAAGGACCAATGCTTGTTAGCATTGTAGTGAAGAGGGGCATAGGAGCAGAGATTGTCCTTTTAGGAGCAACAAGGGTAAGGGTCGTGAAGTTGGTCAAGGGGGTTCTCCAAGGCGTAATCGGTTCTATTCTCTTCAAAGAAGGCAAGAGATAGATGGAGCACTCAATGTTTCTACCAATAAGTTGAAATTTCGTTGACTTTGATGTGTGTGTATTGTTGGGGCCGGTGTGCCACTGTTTCCTCCCTTATTCTCTTGGTTGCTAGTGAGCTTCTTGTTTGTCCCGAGTTGTGATGTGAACCTTTGGTGTCAATCTCTTGGTTAAGTATATGGTTGCTAGAAAGTCCATAAGTATCAATTCGTGTTCATATTGCATTAAGTCTAGCCTTGTGACTTGTTGGAATTGGTGTGGTTGTTTTGATGCTATATTTGGGATGGAGTAGTTGCAGGCATATTGTGTCTCCATTGATGGTAGGACCCATAGAGCTAGTTTTCGATTCCCTAATGAACCCGTCTTCGAGTGGGAAGTTGTCAAGTGGTAGCAAAAGTGGTAGGTCCATTCTTGTCTTATGGTTCAATTGATCTCAAAAGAATGTCTTTGTCCTTATTATATAGGAGTCTTGTCTTGTGATCTTGGTTAAACTTAGTTTGATATGTTGGAGGTCTTGGGGTAGTTTGGGCTACTTGCATAGCATGTTTCCAATAAGTGTAGAACCGTAAGGTGGTAATATGAGGGTTGACGATGGTCGATCTATATGGGCAATTACAATGGGATAGTCGCTTCACTGAGTTTGATCTTTGGTTTAAACTTGGTCCCCAAGTGAGCATTATTGGTAGTGGTGGAGTTGTTTGGTTGATTTATGCATTGTCTATGTTTATGGGTCCATAGAATAGGGTCTTAAAACCCTACCTTGATATATTTATAGGGATTCCTAGTGATAAGGCATTGATTTGTTTAGATCTTGTGAAACATGTGGAGATAGTGTTGCAAGTCTTGGAGGATGAGAAGTTGTTTGCTAAATATGATATGTGTGCATTATGGATAGCAAAAGGGTGGTTAGAATCCTTTAAGGATTATGAATGAGTGTGCATTAGTTTTTCTGATAAGGCTAGTGTTATAGTTGGTACTCTAGGTAGCCTAGTAAGTATGGATAATGGTGGCAAAGAGGAGACTAGTGTGGTCCATCGGTTGGTTAGGTTGGAAGTTATGTTGAGGGAAGTTGAGCAAGGTAGTATAGTGTAGTTGATGGTTCCAAATCTTCTTAGGTTAAGAGGTCTAGATTATGAAAGGCCTTGTTTCCGCCTTATTAGAGTTGGGAGTTTTGGGTGAAAAGATGATAGAGTGGAGGTTGTCTCCCAAGGGGGAGATGGTGGTTGTTTTACCAATGAGGTTAGGTGTATTTAAGATTGACAATTGAGTTGAGGACTATGAGTCCTTATAGGGTGTAGAGGAGGTTGGTAAGATTGCATATGTTGGGAATTTTCCTACGGATAGAAGTAGGGTGGTTTGATTTGTCATGCTTCTAGGTTGAGTGGATGTTTTGGCTGACTCTAGTACTACAGAGCTCTTTGAGGTTGTGGGTATTATGGAGGATAAGTTGGCTTAAGAGAAGGTCCCGGTGGGGGTGTTTGATGGATGAGTGTAGAAGTTGATTGATAATGGTCTAGTGTTCTTCAAGGCTCTTTGGAAGAGTTGTCTATTCATTTGTGTCTCTCGGGAAGCCGGTGTGGGCATGGAAAAGAAATACCCATATTTCTTTCATCATATTTAAGCTTATGATGACATGTTGAGCCTCTTTTTATGATTTCAAATCTCATGTTCCAGCCCCTATGGCATTCATTTGCATTCATGCTCAAGTTGGAAAGTTCATGATGATTTTACACCTATGTTGGGATTTTGAAAATGGTATTTTAAAGTGTATTGTTGCATTCTTGTTGGGGCTGATCTTTTTATGATTATTCTTCTCTTGTACATCCCTTTTACATTCGGAGATGAGTGTTCCCAAGGGGGAGATATTGTAACGACCCAAAAAAGTGCCTGAAAATGTGCCTCGGAATTGCCCAGAATTGTACTTTCCATATATCTAAAAGTTTGTTCGTTATTTCAAAAATGTAACTTATTATTCTTATTTAGGGGGGACAAATTGAGTGGGGAATGGGTCTAACCCGAATTTTAGAGCAACCGTATCAAAATTCAAAAATCGCAATAAATGTTATTTAGGAGGTCATATATAAAGGGGCATATTTCTTACCACACAAAGAATTGAGTGGCCCATGACCTACCAACTTAAAGCCATTTGAATTAGCTTTCGAACTCACTTAGTTTCACCTTATTCCGAGTTCGGTTGAAGGATTTATGCTCATTTTCATAGAACTCATTTGTGCAGAAAATGCATATTTCCAGTAAGCATCCGCAACGCAGACCAGTGTTATTTTGGCCCTGTTTTTTTTTTTTATTTCGGTCCAAGACTTTCAAGTCATGGGCCCAAGGGTTACCATATGTGTTTTTACCTATATTAATCCTTATTTAACCCTTATATCATCCTCAATATTCCCCAAGATCCTCTCAAACACTTAGACTTATATTTCACCCTAAATTCAAGACCCAAAACTCAAGACCAATCTTAAGGATTTCTTCACGGATTTCATACAAACTCAAGTCTCCATTGTCAACCTTCATCAAGAGCTTCTCCATAGCTAAGGTATGTGATGTTGAACCATTGGGTCCTTCCACCCATGGTGCCTAAGCCTCTGTTTTACTGATATTACATGATTTAAAGTTGATTTTACATGTGGGTCTTGTATATTGAGAAATTTACTGCACAGTGATTTTAGTTCATGAAAGTATGATTGTTTTAACATGTTTTGAGCTCTAAATCTTTGATCTATTGTTGGATATGATGAGTGGCTTTGATGTGTATGTCTTGAGGGTGTTGCAAGGTGTTGATTGATGGTTTTATAATATATTTTCTTACATAGATTCATCTCTAAATTGCACTATCTTTTACCCCCATCACACCCCCCCAAGTGTTTGATAAAACATCCGGCTAGGATTTCTTGTAGAACTGAAGGTCCAACAATGCATGTCTTATAAGTCGAATGGTGTTATGATGATTATGTGATGATGAAATAATGATGGAATGATGACGAAATGATTGTATACATATGATGTATAATGATGAGAGGAAGTGAAGGTGTATAATAACTTTACGATGATGAGAGTATGGAATCATGAGTTGATTTCATGGAAAAGTAGCAACAGTGATGAAATCTAACCAAGGTGAGGGGTTGGTACCTCATTAACGAAAGTGAGGGGTTGGTATCTCATTTACCAAAGTAAGGGGTTGGTACCTCATTAACAAAAGCAAGGGGTTGGTACCTCATTTACCAAAGTAAGGGGTTGGTACCTCATTAATCCAAGTGACAGGTTGGTACCTCACACCAATATATGATGGTCTATTCCAATACACATGATATGCCCTATGCAAGCATCAGTTATTTAAGTATGTTTTACTTAAGCATTGATCATATATGTCATATTGCTTTATGATGCCTATTGTTTACTATTATGTATTTTGATTATGATGCCTATCTCTTGTTGCATTGCATCCCACATACTTTATACATTTAAACGTACTAGTGCATACTCTATGTCTACATGACGTTACCATATAGAAACCAGAGCTCCATTTGGTCATCATCCTCTTCCGTGTGGCTAGTGGTATCCATTCAAGATAGTTGGTTAGACCTCATATCTGAGGGAAATATCTATATTCTTATGCTATGTACTAAAGACTATCCTTCTTTTTGATATACTTTTACTATCAGGGTGAGCCCGGTTGCTTGTCTTGGACCCCGTTAAGTCCTATATTAGAGGTGTTATTGGACAAGTTATATATTATACTTAATCTTTGACATACTTATGATATTCAAGCTAATTAAATATGAGTCTCTCCATTGTCCCAATTCCCCTTAGTTATGTTTCTTACGTTGTTTTGCATTGCTTCCGCAACTAAGAATGTGTAACGATATGTTATGAGGCTTGTTTGGGGTTCCTTCAGGTTCCCCATTTGCTGGTCACGTCTAGGCCTTAGGCTTGGGTCGTGACAATTTGCATGATTTATATTTGATTTTACATGTGGGTCTTGTATATTAAGAAATTTACTGCACAGTCATTTTAGTTCATGAAAGTATGATTTGTTTAGCATGTTTTGAGCTCTAATCTTGGATCTAATGTTGGATTTTATTAGGGGTTTTGATGGTAATTTCTTGGGGGTCTTGCATGGTGTTGATTGATGGTTTTACAATAGATTTTCTTGCATGATTTCATCTCTAAATTTCATGATCTTTTACTCCCATTTCACCCCCTCCCAAGTGTTTGATAAAATGTCCGGCTAGGGTTTTTTGTGGAATTGAAGGTCCAAAGCGTGAGATCTAATATGAATGACTATATGATGATGAAATGAGCTTATGTATATGATAAATTCTATATAAAGTGTTGCATTAGACCTTGCACAAACCAGGGGGATTAAGGACCCAGATAACCGAGGTGGGGGTTCGTACATATCGACCGAGGTGGGGGTTTGTTCTCATCAATCGAGGTGGGGGTTTGTACTCATTTAACCATGTAAGAGGTTTTCACTTCGCCACCAGGGTGGTAAGGTGTGATTATCATCAACCATGAGAGGGATTTTGTACCACACCACAAGGGTGATGGGGTAAGATAATCATCAACCGACCAAGGGGTTCATACTTTGGAAATCTAATTGGTCTATTCTTCACAAATGATAACCTATATGAGCATGAGTTACTTAAGTATGATTTACTTGAGCATTGATCATACATGTCATATTATTATATTATGCCTATTGCTTAACATTATACATTCCGATGATGGTGCTTATCTATTGTTACATTGCATCCTACATACTTAGTACATTCAAATGTACTAACGCATACTCTATGCCTACATGATGTCACCAAGTAGGAACCGGTGCCCAAGTTGATCATCCTCCTCCACCACGTGGCTAGTTCGACACTACTCAAGAAATTCGGTGAGTCTTCTATTTCGAGGACCTTAGTCTATATTGCTCCTATTATGTAATGAAACATTCTTTCTTATTGTCTATTTAACTATAAAGGTGAGCTCGGTTACTTTGTCTTGGTCCTCACTCTTATCTATTTATTTAGAGATGTTTGTTGGACATGATATGTATCTATGTTAAGAGCCTTGACTCTATTGTTCTTGATTCTATGATATGAGCTTGTCTCTTGACTCTTGCTTATGATATTGTGCAAGCTTTTTCCTTAGCCCCACTTTCCCATTCTTTTATCTTTGATGCTTTATTTATTATTTCCGCGACCAAGAATGTGTAATGATGCTTTATAAGGCTTGCTTGGGGTCCCTTTGTGTTTCCCCTTGCGTCTTGTCATGTCTAGGACCTAGGCTTGGGTCGTGACCCCCATTTTGGGAAATAATATTAACATATGGTGGCACATAGTTAAGAGACCAAGATTTTATATAAGGATCCCTTGGGTCGCGCCCCCACCTTAAACCTTTTTCGGTAATAAGTCTAGTTCTACGGAACACTTGAAATTATCATGACTATAATCATAACTTGCCTAACTGGTAAAAACATGATAATATGGCATAAGTTGCTCATTAAGATACTTGACCCCTACACGTGGCATATACTTGTACTAGAAGGTAAAAACATTTCATAAACTTGATCCCTTCTAGTAGGTATTGCATTACACATGAGGATAAAGATTGTAGGATGTTTGACCCCTTCTACTGAGATTTCGTTTGTACATGAGGGTAAAATATTCATCATGTTTGACCCCTTCATGTAGACATTATTTACACACAAGAGGGTAAAGGACTCAACATTTTACTTACAAATCATAGGAACTTCTGATCTATTACATGCATAGTAAACCATAATTTATCATAATATGCTTGTCGTGTAATTCATGCAATAATCATTCATCCACATAGAAACCTCGTCAAGTAAATTTAGTCAAACATGGTAGATATATGCACATATACTTAAAATCGTGCATTTCAAGAGTATAAGATAGGAGAAGCGTAAAACCAACTCATTTTAAAGTTATTCAAATCAACCCACAAATATTATAGTGAAACCCTTATTTTGGGTATCATGAAAACCAACTAAAATTCATAAGTTCTTTGATAGCATCATAGCGTAAATGATTTCAATATCATAAAACACATCACAATGTCAAACCCCAATGATATTTAAGCATAATAAAATCATTACTTGAAGAACTCAAATAGAAATCATATATACAATGCATAATAATATCACCATATGCTAAAGTTTACAAATACTCATAAAAATCCATAAATTTTATGTAGTTGGAGAGGAAGAATGGTTGACTTGTGTGAAGAAAGGTTCCCACAATCAAATCTACATACCTTAGTATGGTTTTGAAAGAGGAAAATTTGATTTGAAGATGTAAAATCCAAAACCCTACTTGTCCTCACGCTTGATTGCCTTGAGAGAGTTTACATACTTAGGGTTTTTGAGAAATGAATAGAAGTGAGGGCGTGAATGTGTATAAGGATGAAAAAGGGGTCATTGAGACCTTAAACAACTTAGTTTCAGATTTAGAAAAATAAGAAAGGTCAGATTTTCCCCTATTAAATGAACTGGCTGGACAGGTCTACAGGAGCCCGTTTACGAGATGTAGATGGGTTTCGTCTGATAGACTTTTAGAGACCTCTTTTCTCTAATTCTTATTCTTCAACACATTCTACGACTCATAAAAGACTTTACGGGTCATCTGATAAGTTGTAGATTGAACTCTTGAAAGATCCCAAATTTCATCAAGATCGCCCAAGTACTACAAACCCACTTTACGAGTTGTATTACCAAATTACGACCCGTAAACCCCTTCCTAAAAAGTAGAGTTTCAAGAATTTCCAATCTTATTTCTTGCATTTCTCCTACCCCTTATAGATGGGGTCTTACAATATCGCTCCCTTGGGAATATTCATCCCCGAATGTGCTAAGGAAAGCACTATGGAATGGATTCATGCACCATATGCAAAAATGCAACACATGCACCATTTAAAATCTTTACACCATGTTTCAAATAGCACTTGTAATGCAACCTCGAAATCACATAAACACGTACAAATGTCATGAGAATGGTATGCAAGGAGAGAAGATCCTAAGATAGGAAAATTGTATTACCTCAAGCTTGATCAGAATGGAAGAGATAAGGATACTACTTCCTCATTTCAGCTTCGGCTACCCATGTAGCACTTTCGACTTATTGATTCCTCCAAAGGACTTTGATAGATGCCACATCTTTGTTTCTCAACCTATTCACCTGTCTATCAAGTATTTCCACCAGGGATTCCTCATAAGTCAAGTTATCTTCTACAACACCCACAATATACAAGGGTACTTTAGAACTTGAGTCACCTACACACTTCCTCAACATAGACACGTGGAAGACCAGATGAACCATACTCATTTTCGTAGGCAATTCTAATTCACCAATTCTCTTCACAATTTTGTAAGGCTTTACAAACCTTGGGCTCAACTTTCCCCTCTTGGCAAACCAAATTACACCCTTCATGGGTGAGACCTTCAAGTACACCTAATCACCAACATCAAACTCAAGATCTCTTTTTCTTACATCGAAGTAGGACTTTTGCCTACTTTGAGCCATCTTCAATCTCTCCCTTATCAGCCTCACTTTATCCAAAGCCTCCATGACAATATCTGGTCCTAATAAGCATGTTCCCTTACATTAAATGACCCAATCAGGGACCTACATGACCTACCATAAATAGCTTCAAAGGAAGCCATTTCAATGCTAGAGTGATACCTATTGTTGTAAACAAACTCAATTAGAGGAAAATATTCATCCCAACTACCCTTGAACAGCAAAAAATAAGCCCTAAGCATATCCTTAAGAGTTTGAATGGTCCTTTCGGCTTGACCGACCTTTTAAGGATGAAAAGTCGTGCTAAGCTTGACTTTGCTACCAAGGCCCTTTTGGAATGATCTCTAAAAGTGAGAAGTGAATTGAGCACTATGATCCGAATTAATAGACAATGGTACCCCATGCAACTTAACCAACTTTATATATATATATATATATATATATATATATATATATATATATATATAATCTTTGGCACCATAAGTTGTTTTAACCGATAAGAAGTGAGTCAATTTTGTCATTCTATCAACAGTAACCCAAATAGAATCAAATTTCTTTCTAGTCCTTGGTAACCCAATCACAAAATTCATATTGATCTCTTCCCACTTCCAAGTAGGGATTTTTATGTTTTGGGCTAGGCCACCAAGTCTCTGATGTTCGACTTTGACTTGTTGGCAATTGTGATAACCAGCTACGAACTTGGCAATATTTCCCTTCATACCACACCACCAATACACCTGCCTTAAGTACCTATACATCTTTGTAGAACCAAGATGAATAGAGTAGGACAAATTATGTGCCTCTTGGAAAATCAAATTCCTTAACCCATCAACATTAGGCACACACAAACTATCTTGGTATCTAAGCAGACCATCTCCCCCCAAGGGAGAAAACCTCCACTTCTCCATCCTACACGGAATCCTTTAATTCTAGCAAGGTGGGGTCAAGGTCTTGTTTGGACATGACCTCTTTAATCAAAGAAGACCTAGAACCATTAAGAATAACCACACCTTCATTTTAAACCTCATTCAACCTAACCCCCAACCTTGCTAACCGATGAAATTCTCTAGCCAATTCCATGCTGCCATCATCAGTATGAGATACACTTCCCACGGACACCCTACTTAGAGCATCGGCCACGACGTTAGCTTTGCCAGGGTGATAGTGCACACTCATATTATATCCTTAAGGAGTTCTAACCACCTTCTTTTCCTCAAATTAAGATCTTTTTGGGTGAACACATAATGGAGACTCTTGTGATCAATGAATATGTCTATATGAACCCCATAAAAATAATGATGTCATATTTTCAAAGAAAACGCCAAGACCACTAACTTGAGACCATGGATGAGATAATTACGTTCATGAACCTTTAGTTTTCAGGAGGCATATGCTATGTCTTGCCATTTTGCATCAACACACACCCAAAACTAATCCTTGAAACATCACAATAAACCACAAAACCTTCCAACACTTTCGGTAGTGCCAAAATAGGAGTAGATGTAATCTTATCCTTCAATGGTTGAAAACTCCTTTCACATTGATCAGTCAAAACAAATTTAACCTTTTTACGGTCCATTATATCAAAAGGGAAGAAATTTAGGAAAAACCATTCACAAACCTCCGGCAATACCTTACTAAGCCTTAGGAACTTTTAATATCTGTGGGAGTCAAGGTCCTAGGCCAATTTCTTATCAATTCTATCTTCTTAGGATCCACTTTAATTCCATCACCCGATACTACATGCCCTAAGAATCCAACTTCCTTCAACCAAAATTCACATTTATCAAATTTATCAAAACTCTTCTCCAATAAATCTTTCAATTGATCCTTCAATTCTTTTAACTATGTCGGGGTAATATGATAAGGAGGAATAGAAATGGGTTGAGTATGGGAGGAGATCTATAACAAAACCTATCTTCTTTTCGGGGGGCTACTAGGAAGTTCATCAGAGAAGGCATCAAGAACTCATTAACAACTGAAACCAACTCGATGAGAGGGACTTGAGACTCAATGTCCCAAACCCTAATGAGATAGTAAATGCAACCCTTAGAAATAAATGTTAGGGACTTAAGACAAGATATAAAGCTACCCTTATCCACCGAATTACAAACTCCCCACTCAATGAAAGGCTCATCAGGGAATTGGAACATAACCCTATGAGTTCTACAATCAATGGAAGCATGATATGCATGTAACTAGTCCATCCCAAGAATGATATCAAAATCCACCATGTCAACTTCAACAAAATCATAAGGAAATACATTATGCAATATAGACATGGTATAGCCTCTATAGAATCTTCTACCAACAATCAACTCACCAACGGGGAAAGACACTTCAATGGGTTCACACAATAAGATACTTGATAAGAAAAGGATGAATTTTTATCATGACCATCACATAAAGCATCGTCAGGGAGACTTGATTTTAATGTTCAATTCAAGGCCACAATTGCTTCCTAGAAAACTCAATTCCAAAAGGTTGGGTCCCTATAAGGTCACACATGTTTTCAACCATGGGGTTATTGAGTTAGAATATAAAGATGGCATGAGGGTCAAAGTCAATAGCCAGAGAATCAAACCATACTTTGCCAATGCTGATAAAGTCAAGATAGCAAAAGTGTGGACTCTTGGTAAATTCTGAGTAACCAAATGGTCTAATGTCACGTCCCAATCCTAAGGCCTAGACGTGACACAGTGAATGGGAACTTGAAATGGATCCCAAAACAAGCCACTTAAGCATGCATAGTATATCTTTGGCTTTGCAAAAGCATAAAAAGAGAGATAAACACATAACATATAATTTCTAAAGGAAAATGGGGCTTCGGACTCATTCTATCGTGATGCTATGGGGAAGAAGATTTGCATGAATCACATAGCGAATAAGTCTAAGGGACGGGTAAGAATAACTCACGATATATGGGCATTTAGGGACTTAGGACTTCCATTATATCCATCAACACACAACAAGCAAAGAAGGGAGAAAGGGACTGGGGGAAGTCTTTACAATTACATAAAGATAATAGGAGTCAAGCTCGATACATATACATCTGTATCCAACATCACCTCTAGTATGAGTAGAACAGGGGCCAAAACATCTCGTTGGATCACCCTCAACAGATAAAAGTATAAAAAGGTAAGTCTTGGAAAAAGCATGAAAATTAAGTGGATGTTAGCCCCGAAGTGGAGAACTTACCAATAGAGTCCTCAAAGTATCTGGCTAGCCACGCGGGGGAGGAGGATGAATAGAAGCTTCGGTCCCTACATAGTTAAATCATGTAGGTAAAGAAAAATGCATTAGTACTTGGAATATACTAAGTATGTGGGGTGCAATGCAACAAAGAAAATAAGCCATAATAGTCAAGATTCATAATCATATCCAAGAGACATAAGATCGATACCATTTGCATGATTAATGCTTGATATAAAACGCGCATAGAAACATTCAAACTTGCATAATATATATCATACATATATGGGAGAAAACCCTAACCGACATATAAAACCAAGTAATCTACTGCTTGGAATTTTGATGTTCACTCCACACCGAATGAAGGAGTGGTCTACTTGCCAAGATAAACCAGGCATGACTCAACAAATTGGGTAACTTGTCCTAGTTGGATCTACTAGTAAATCTCTTTAGGAAAATAATATAAACCTATGGTAACACGTAGTTAAGATTCCAAGACTTTATATAATGACCCCTTTGGTCGATCCCCCTCCTTAAGCCTTTTTCGCTACTAAGTCTAGTCTTATAGAATACTTGAAATAATCAGAACTTTAACCATAACTTGCATAAATTGTAAAAGCATAATAACATGGCATGAGTAGCTCATGCATATAATTGACCCCTACACGTGGAATATACGTTATACTAGAGGGTAAAAATATTTCATAAGCTTGATCCCTTCTAGTAGGTATTGCATTACATATGAGGGTAGAGATTGTAGTGTGCTTGACCCCTTCTAGTGAGCTTAGTTAGTACCTGAGGATAAGATAGTTATCATGCTTGACCCCTTCATATAGACATTATTTACTCACTAGAGGGGAAAAGGATCAACATTTTACTTACAAATCATAGGAACTTCTCATGAATTCATTACATGCTTAGGAGCACATAATTTATGACAACATGCTTGTTTTGTAATTCATGCAATAGTCATTCATCCGTATAGGAACCTTGTTATGTAAATTTTTAGTCAAACATGGTGGATACGTATACATGTACATAAAATCATGCATTTCAAGAGTATAACAAAAGAGAGGAGTAAGACCAACTCATTATAAAGTTATTCAAATCAGCTCACCAATGTTGTAGTAAAACCCTTATTTTGAGTATCATAAAAACCAACTAAAATCCATAAGTTCTTTCATAACCTTTCATTAAATCATAGATTACATGACTTTAATATCATTAAATCCATCACAATGTCAAACGTCAATGATATTTAAGCATAATAAAATCATGAAGAACTCAAATAGAAATCATGTATACAATGCATAATAATATCACCATAGTTCATAAGTACCCATAAAAATCCATAAATTTTCATGTCATTAAAGAGGAAGAATGGTTGGGCTTGTGGGAAAAAAAGTTCCCACAATCAAACTCACATACCTTGGTGTGATTTTGAAGGAGGGAAATCTGATTTGAAGATGTAAAATCCGAAACCCTAGCTTATCCTCACACTTGATTGCCCTAAGAGAGTTTGAGAGGGTTTAGAGACTTAGGGTTTTTGAGGAATGGATAGAAATGAGGTTGTGAAGGTGTTTAAGGTTGGAAAAGGGGGTCATTGAGACCTTAAATTACGTAGTTTCAGACTTAGGAAAATAAGAAAGGTTAGATTTTCCCCTATTAAAAAAACTAGTGGCGTAGGTCTTCAAGACCCCATTTGTAGCCTGTAGACCATCCTATGGGCCGTAGATGAGGTTTCATCGATTAGACTTTCAGAGACCCCTTTTCTCTAAATCTCATGCTACGACACAGTCTGTGACTCCGAGAAGACTTTACGGGTCATCTGATAAGTCGTAGATTGAACTCCTGAAAGATCTCACATTTCATCAAGTTAGCCCAGATTCTATGAACCCACTTTACGAGTCGTAATCTAACTTACGACCCGTAAATCCCTTCATAACAAGTTACGATTTCCAAAATTTTAAAGCTTATTTCTTGTATCTCTCCAATAGGAGGGGTCTTACATGTAAGTCGTGTCATGATTATCACCACCTAAGCCTAGAGCCTAGACATGACACGGCGAATAAGAAATCCAAAGGCAACCCAAATAAGCCTCTTAAGAATATTATTTGCACATCCTTGGTTGTGGAAGCGTAATTAAACAACAAGCAAGTAACAAATCATTCAAAGAGAAAGCAAGGCTTTGAACTCATGCTATAGGGATGTTATGGGGAAGAGGATTTACATGAATCACATAACAAATAAGGTCTAAGGAGTGGGTAAGTATGACACATGTTCTGGGATGTTATAGAGAAGAGGATTTGCATGAATCACGTAACAAATAAGGTCTAAGGGACGGGTATGTATGACTCGCGCTATGCGGGCATGAAGGGGTTTGGGACTTCCATCACATCATTAACAAATATCAATACATAGAAGGGCATAAGGACTAAGGAAAGTCTTTCTTAATCATATAAATATAGTAGAGTCAAGATCATAATATATATAGTCGTCCATCCAACGATACCTCTAACATGAGTGGAACGAGGGCCATGACATCTCCTGGGCTCACCCTCAAAAGATAATTTTCCATAAGTAAGTAAGCCTTAACAAAGCATGAAAGGAAAGTGGATGTTGTCCCCAAGATGGAGGACTCACCAACAGCAATCTTTGAACATGTCATCTGGCCACGAGGAGAAGGATGAATAGGAGCTCTGGTCCCTACATGGTTAGATCATGTAGGCAAAAAGTATGCGTTAGTACTTGGAATGTACTAAGTATACGCGGTGCAATACAACAAAGGACATAAGCCATAATAATCAAGATGCATAATCATGATCAATAGATATAAGCTCAATATGAAATGTATAATCAATGGTTAAATTAAAACATGCAAGGAGATAGTAAAACTAGAATAATATTTACATATGTGGGAGGAGACCCTAACAGACATATAAGATCAACTGAGCTACTACTTGGAATCTCGATGTTCACTCCACACCAAATAAAGGAGTGGCCTACTTGCCAAGGTAAACGAAGCATGACCACACAAAGTAGAGAACTTGTCCTAGTTGGATCATATAGTAAATCCCATTTAGGGAAATAATATAAACCTACAGGTGCACATAGTTAAGAGACCTAGATTTTATATAAGGACCCCTTGGATCGACTCCCCACCTTAAGCCTCTTTCGATGCTAAGTCTAATCCCACGGAATTCTTGACATAATCAAAAATATAATCATAACTTGAATAACTTGTAAAATCATGATAATAAGGATTGAGTAGCTCATTCAAATACTTGACCCCTACACGTGGGCATATACCTTATACTAGACGGTAAAAGTATTTCATGGACTTGATCCTTTCGAGTAGGGATTGCATTTCATATGAGAGTAGAGATTGTAATATGCTTGACCCCATCTAGTGAGCTTTATATGTACATGAGGGTAAAATAGTTATCATGCTTGACCCCTTCATGTAGATATTATTCACTCACAAGAGGGTAGAAATTGTAATATGCTTGACCCATTTCTAGTGAGCTTTAGTTAGTACATGAGGGTAAAATGGTTATCATGCTTCAACCCTTCATGTTATCATTCACTTACAAGATGGTAGAAATATAGTAAAAGTTCACTATTTTACGTACAAATATAGAAACTTTTATGAGTTTAATACTTGCTTAGGAGCCCATAGTTTATCACAAAATACTTGTCCTGCAAAACATGCAATAATCTTTCATCAACATAAGAATCCTTGTCATAGTAATTTAGCCAAACATGATGTGTATGTGTACACATTCTTAAAATCATGCAATTTAAGAGTATAAGACAAGAAGGAGTAAAATCAATTCATTTTAAAGTCACTCAAATCAACCCTTCAACATTGTAGTAAAACCCTCATTTTGGGTGTCATGAAATCCATCTTAAAATCTCACAATCTTTCATAATTTTCATAGTTCATATCATGCATAGCTTTAATAGATATAAATCAACTCTTGGAATAATCTTTCAATAGATGTTCGTGCATAATCCATCAATTTGATAAAATTAGAGTGAAATTTCATAAAAAGAGAGAGTTAGGCTCCATGGGGGAAAGGACCCATGGATGAAGACCCATATACCTTAAACTTGAGACATTCTTGAGGAAAACATGAGGAAGACTTGAGGCTTCAATTAGGTTCTTGAAATCCAAAGCAAGTTCTAGAGATTCTTGAGATTGAATGAAAGAGATGATAATGTTTTGAAGAGAATTTTGAGAGATATTTTATGAGTTCTAGGTCTGAAAAAATGCCTAAGGAATAAGGGTTTCCCATGTATATAGGCATTAGGTTATTGCCCAATTGCCCTTAAGCAAAAACAGAACATTAAGGATCCTGTTGAACTAGTCTGCGACGCGAACTTGCAGCGGACTAGTACATTTTCACGCAAAGTTCAATTTTTCTCCTGTTTTGGCCCAAGAATGGCTTTAGGCCATTTTTCCACTAGTGTGCAACAAGTCTGCCACATGGACTGGCCGCATACCCTTTCTGTTTCAGCCTCTCATAGCAAAAAAAAAATTTTCCCTATAGGTCATCTAAAATTCGAAAACCACCCCTTTCCCACATAATTTTGCCCCTTGAAAAAGAATATGAAGTCGGATTTGAGAAAATAATGCACAGATTTTGAGATATTTAAGAAATACACTATACGATATATTTTTGACGCGCGTGAAAGGTGTTACATTATCTCCCCCTTGGAAACATTCATCCCCAAATGTAAAGAAAACATACGTAGGAGGAGTGATTAGAAAACTTTCAGCCCAACATGAAAGCAATAAATGCACTTAAACATCATTCTTAAAATTTTCACACATATACATCAAAAATCACCAAAACTTGTTACCATGAACATGTATTCATGCAAAAAGGACATAAGGGATAAAATTCAAAATTTGGCATCATAGATAGGAGCTAACTTATTAATTTTGGCCTGAGTAGAGTGAAAGATGTATGGATATCGCTCCTTCAAGTTTGCTTCAGATTCCCAAGTGGAACTTTTGATTTATTGATTCCTCCAAAGGACTTTGACAGACGCCACATATTTATTTCTCAACTTCTTCATTTGTCTATCCAATATTTCCATCGGGACTTCCCTATAAGTCAAGTTATCTTCTACAACACCCACAACATCAAAAGGAACTATAGAACTTGGGTCACCTACACACTTCATCAATATAAATACATGGAAGACTGGATGAACCATACTCAACTCCATAGGCAACTCCAACTCATAGGCACTCTTACCAATTCTCCTAAAATTTCAATAAGGTCCTGCATACCTTGGGATCAATTTTCCTTCCTTGCCAAACTGAACAAAACCCTTCATGGGTGAAACCTTCAAATACAAATCATCTACACCAAACTTAAGGTCACTTCTCCTTATATCGGAGTAGGACTTTTTCCTACATTGTTACAGTCTCAACTTTTCCCCTTATAAGCCTCACTTTCTCCATGGCATCCATTACTAAGTCCGGTCCAATTAAAGCCATCTCATCAACCTCACCTAGATACCTCCTTAAAACCTTTATACATCTTTGTAAAACAAAGATGAATAGAATAGGATGAATTATGCACCTCTTTGAAGATCAAGTACCTCAACCCAATTAACACTGGAAATACACAACTTACCTTAATACCTAAGGATACTATCTCCCCCTTGGGAGAAAACCTCCATCTTACCCTCTTTTCACCAATTCCTTCAATTCTAATAAAGGGGGGTCAAGGTATAGGTCTATTTCTTACCACTTTCATTTTACCCAAACTCTTGTTTGTCAAACTTAGCAAGAAAACTTCCTTTTCTCAAGGTTTGCAATGCTACCCTCAAAAGTATCACATGCTCTCCTCACTTTCGGAATAAACCAAAATATCATTGTGAACACCACCACAAACATGCTAAGGTAGGGTTTAAAGACCTTATTCATGAGGTTCATAAATATCACTGGTGCACTAGTTAGGTCTAATGACTCCCCCACAAAATCAAAATGCCTATATCTAGTCCGAAAGGCCATCTTAGGAATATCACACTACCTCGTTGTCATTTGATGGTGTCCTGACCGAAGATCAATCTTAGAAAAATGACTATCCCCTTGTAGTTGATCAAATAGGTCATCCATTCTTGACGAAGGGTACTTGTTCTTTATAGTGACCTTAATGAGTTGTCGATTGTCGGTGCATATTCTATGTTAGGCATCCTTCTTCCATACAAATAACATTGGTGCACCCAAAGATGACTTGCTATGCCTTATAAAATCCTTCTCCAATAAATCTCTCAATTGATCTTTCAACTCCCTTAACTCCGCAAGCCATACAGTAAGGAGGAATGGAAATGGTTTATGTATCAGGGAAGAAGTCTATACCAAACTCTAATTCCCTTTCAGAAGCTACACTAGGAAACTAATCGAGAAAGATACCACAAAACTCATTGATCACTGAAACCGACTCAATAGGAGGGATTCTGGACTCAACATTTGTAACCCTAACAAAATGATACATACAACCCTTGGAAATCGACTTTCGGGCCTTAAGACAAGGAATGAACCCATATGTAACAACTGAATGATCTTCCCTCTCAAAGACGGGCTTACTAAGAAACTGGAACTTAACCTTACGAGGTCTACAATCAATGAAAGCATGTAACCAATCCACCCCAAGAATAATATAAAAATTTACCATGTCAAACTCGACAAAATCACAAGGCAAGACTCTATGCAATATAGACACAGGAAAACCCATATTGAACCTTAAAGAAATAATAGATTTACCAACAAGATTAGACACCTCAAAGGGTTCACACAACAATTTGGGGTACACCTTAAGCCTATTAAGAACAAATGGAGTAATGAAAGAGAAAGTGGCACCTGATCTAG
The DNA here is from genome assembly GCA_011800125.2 of Solanum clarkiae. NCBI lineage: Eukaryota > Viridiplantae > Streptophyta > Magnoliopsida > Solanales > Solanaceae > Solanum > Solanum clarkiae. Next base: position 4,525 of record JAABOM020065977.1, on the reverse strand, counting down.
TTAAGCACAGACATCATAATCATTAAGCAATTAATGTACCAACGACAACATTGAGGGCCTTATCTACCTCTTGTCTCTCTTGAAGATCATAGAATTGGTTCCCACATAAACCTCCTCTTAGTGTTTGGGCATCTTCTTGCACTTGCCCTCTTAGATCCACTTGACCATGAGGACACCCCTCCTCAACTCTTGTAGCAACATAAGGACACTCAAAAATTTGGTGCCTATCTTTGTACAATCCAAAAAAACCACTCAATTCTCTCAAGCAAACGTCACCATGGTTTTTCCTATACCTTTAACACTTAGAAAAAGTAGCATCACTACCCTTGGCACCACCTTTTGTCTTTTGAGTTCCATGAGCAACATTTCCTCACCTTTTGAGTTCCATGAGCACCATATCCTTGAGGACAACCATCTTTACCTTTCCTTTGAGCATATGGACACTCAACTATCTTATGGCCTATCTTGCCACACCAAAAGCAAGCACTCATTTTTCTCAAATATATGCCAATATGATTCCTTCCACATTTTGGGCACTTAAGAGGATTTTGTACACCAATACCATCAATCTTAGCATAAGGGAGCCTACCTTTAAATTAAGCCCTTCTTCTCCTTTTCTTGGAGACCATAGGGTAATCTCACATCTTATGCCCAAAACTTCCACACTTGAAATAATTCTCAGTGCCAGCAAAACACGTTTCTTGATGCTTCTTGCCACACCCTTGAAAAATGGCAAAAGGGAGCCTTTCCTATTGTACTTAGGCATTGGTAGACTAGTAGAAGATGAAGAATCATCAACTTGAGACGTCTTAGCATTCCTTTCCACTATCTTATCACTTGTAATCCTGAGATACTCGCATGCTAGTTTAGTTGAGCAGTTACAACTTTGGCTAATAGTCGTAGAGCATTGTGAATCTCTATACTAGATATGTCATTGTCGAGAATTTGATCATCAAGAGAGGGATGGTTACCATCTTGTCCACCATTCTGACAGGCTTGATACATACTCTAAAACGTAATTAATAGGAATCTTAAATAAATCTTAGAGAATTTAGCTCTACCACATGACATGGATTTATTTCATTAAATACCTCATAGACTCCTATTCATAGTTATCGTGTGCTTCAACACCATGGACAAGACTCTACTCGACACGGCATATTAGATTTTAAAGGAATATTTACAAATCTAGTGCTCTGATATCAAGTTTGTAATGACCCAAGCCTAGTGTCTAAACATGACATGGAGAATGGGAAACCCAAAGGCAACCCAAACAAGCCTCTTAAGCATATCATTTGCACATCCTTAGTTATGGAAGCCTAATTAAACAACAAGCAAGTAACAAATAATTCTAAGGGGAAGAAGGGCTTTGGACTCGTGCTATGGGAATGTTACAGGAAAGATGATTTGCATGAATCACATAACAAATAAGGTCTAAGAGGTGGATAAGTATGACTCACGCTATAGGGATGTTATAGGAAAGAGGATTTGTATGAATCACATAATAAATAAGGTCTAAGAGATGGGTAAGTATGACTCACGCTACCGGGGCAATAGGGGATTTGGGATATCCATCACATCATCAACAAATATTAACATATAGAAGGGGATAAGGACTAAGGGAAGTCTTTTGTAATCATATAAACATAGTAGAGCCAAGATTAGAACATACATAGTCATATATCCAATGACATCTCTAACATGCATGAGTGGAACGAGGGCCAAGATATCTCTCGAGCTCACCCTCAAAAGAGAAATATCCATAAAGTAAATAAGTATTAACAAAGCATGACAGGAAAGAGCATGTTGTCCTTGAAATAGAGGACTCACTAATAACAATCTTCGAACAAGACGTCTAGCCACGAGGAGAAGGATGAATAAGAACTCTGGCTCCTACATGGCTAGATAATGTAGGCAAAACGTATGTGTTACTACTTGAAATATACTAAGTATGTGGGTCACAATGCCATAAAGGACATAATAATAATCAAGATGCATAATCATGAACAATAGACAAAAGCTCAATATGACATGTATAATCAATGCTTAAATTAAAACATGTGTGAAGATAGTAAAACTTGCGTAATATATCATATATATGTGGGAGGAGATCTTAATTGACATATAAGACTAAGCTAGCTACTACTTGGAACTTTGATTTTCACTCCACATAGAATAAAGGAGTTGTCTACTTTCCAAGGTAAACCAAGCATGATCTCACAAAGTGGAGAACTTGTCCTAGTTGGATCCATTAGTAATGCCATTTAGGGAAATAATATAAACCTATCATGGCATATAGTTAAGAGACCAAGACTTTATATAAGGACCCCTTGGATCGAGCCCTCACCTTAAGCCTCTTTCGATGCTAAGTCTAATCCTACAGAATACTTGACATAATCATAAATTTAACCATAACTTGAATGGATTGTAAAAGTATGATAACATGGCATGAGTGGCTCATTCAAATACTTGACCCCTACACATGGGCATATACCTTATACTAGAGGGTAAAAATATATCGTGGACTTGATCCCTTCTAGTAGGCATTCCATTTCACATGAGGTTTAGTTTGTACATGAGGGTAGCATAGTTATCATTCTTGATCTCCTCATGTAGATATTATTCACTCACAAGAGGGTAGGAATTATAATATGTTTGACCCCTTCTAGTGAACTTTGGTTAGTACATGAGGGTAAAATAGTTATCATGCTTGACCCCTTCATGTAGATATTATTCACTCACAAAAGGATAGAAATATAGTAGAAGGTCTAAATATTCTACTTACAAATAATAGGAACTTTTCATGAGTTTAACACATGCTTAGGAACCCATAGTTTATCATAAAATACTTGTCTTGCAAAACATGCAATAGTATTTAATCAACATAAGAATCCTTGTCATGAAAATTTAGTCAAATATGGTACGTATATGTACACATGCTTAAATTAGTTCAATTTAAGAGTATAAGACAAGAAGGAATAAAATCAATTTATTTTAAAGTCACTCAAATCAACCCACCAACATTGTAGTAAAACCCTCATTTTGGGTGTCATGAAATCTATCTTAAAAGTTCACAATCTTTCATAGCTTTCATAGTTCATATCATGCATAGCTTCAATAGATATAAATTAACTCATGGATTAAGCTTTCAATAGATGTTCATACATAATCAATCAATACTTGATAAAATCAAACATAATTCATATTCGTAATGCATAATAGGAAGTACCCATGAAGAATCTAACCTTGAAATGATGAAATTTCATGAAAAGAGAGAGTTCCATGGATGAAGACTCACATACGTTTAACTTGAGACTTCCTTGTAGAAATCTTGAGGAAGACTTGAGGCTTCAATTGGGTTCTTGAAATCCAAACCAAGTTTTAAAGATTCTTGAGATTGAATGAAGGAGTTGATGATGTTTTGAAGAGTATTTTGCAAGATTTTGTGAGTTTTAGGGATGAAACAATGGCTAGAGAACAAGGGTTTTCCTTATATATTAGCATTGGGTTATTACCTTATTGTCCTTAAGTGAAAATAGAAAATTAAGGAACTTTATTGAACTAGTCCACGATAAATCCGCGACGCGGACTTGCAGCGGACTAGTACATTTTCACGCGAAGTTCGATTTTTCCCCTATTTTGTCCCAGGAATGGGTTTCGGACATTTTTACACTAGTGTGCAACAAGTTTGTTATGTGGATTGGTCGCATACTCTTTCTATTTCAGCCTCCCATAGCAAAAAATAATTTTTTGCTATGGTTCATCTAAAAATCAAAGACCACCCCTTTCCTACACAATTCTTTCCCCTGAAAAAGAACATAAAGTTGAATTTGAGAAAATAATGCTCGTATTTTGAGATATCTAAGAAATATACTGTAGGGCATTTTTTTACGCATGTGAGAGGTGTTACTGTGATAATAAATTAGGCGCGACTTGGAAGGCAACCCAAGATACTAGTTATAGTTTTTATGTATGTGTGTTAGATTTTGTTTATGGATTAATGGGTAGTTTAAAATTTCACGTTTTGGTTATATTTTTAGATTCACTGATTGGAAAGTTATAGAGTAACAGTTTATTTTGCTAAGTATATGCTGGAACAAGGTGAAGGCAGCAAATCAGTCTCAAAAGTGAGAAAATTGGGTTCTTCATGTTAGTATATGGATCATGATTTGAACCACAACCCGTGTAACTGATTGTAGAACCAATTCCAGTAACCAAAAATTGTAAACTTCAAATCCACGAGTCAATTTTTCAGTTGATAGGAACGACTACGAGCTGTGAATGGGTTCATAGATTCCATGTAAATCTTTTGAAAATTTGGTAAGTGTTGGGGGCATCTACGAATATAATCTATAACATGTAGAATGTTCTATGGCCTGTGGTAGCATTAGTAGATGCCAAAATCTAAAAATCACCTTTTGAAACCATAAAACCAAGATTCACAAGTCATAGAACATTCCATGGCCCGTAATCGAGGTTTTATGAAATCAAAATGCCAGTTTATCCAAATCGATAAATGAAATAA